>VYZM01017511.1:7796-60211 GCA_013398915.1 Dromas ardeola
CCCCGCGAAGATACCAGCTAAACCTCTTTGCTAGAATGTGCCTTGATCGACAGTACTTAGCCATAAATGAAATATCTGGCCAGCTGGACGTGGACCTCATTCTCCGTTGCATGTCTGATGAGAACTTGCCATATGATCTGCGAGCGTCTTTCTGCCGGCTAATGCTTCATATGCACGTTGATCGTGACCCCCAAGAACAAGTAACACCGGTGAAGTACGCTCGTCTGTGGTCTGAAATACCTTCTGAAATCGCTATTGATGAGTAAGTACTTGCTGGAATGGTGTGGGAAAGGAAATTACTTCACTCTTGATTTTTAAAACAAAACCAGATCTATCCTAAACTCATGCATTATTTATACTGTTTCTGTTTAAAAATAAAAAATAATAATTAAAAAAATCCGTAACACATTCTCACTAGTTCCATTATCCAGACCCTGTAGTTCCAGTTGCCTGTAGCGTTTGCTGGGGGGGAAGGTTCCTGAGAAGAAAAGAACGTTCCTGTGCGTGCGCGGTGTAAGGAGGGGTTTGTCTCCAAAACGCGCAGTGGTGACAGGGATGGTCTGTCTCTGCTTTGGGTGATGTGACGAGTGACCTAGCCCTGGGGAGGGGAAGCAAGGGAGGAGTATTTAATTTTCTCTCCTGCCATATTTGATTGGAGTATAGACTCTTCAGGGCAGATTGTCCATGTGGTAGCTCACACAATCAAAAGCAAAAACAAGGGGGAAGACACCGAAAGAAGTAATGTACTCCTTAACCTCCAAGGGAAAATACTCTGATACAGTGGTGAAAAACCTATACAAACCCACCGCTAGACTGGAGACGTGATTTCTTGACCATAGACTTGTATTAACTCTTTATGGTACAAATAATTTAAAATTTGTAATACTCCCAACTGTCCAGAACTCATTTTTTTCGGTTGGAGAAAATGAACATTTAAAATTAAATGCTGGGAATTTGAGTCTTGTCTGTATTAGTACCGGTGTTTAGTGGTTTCTTGGTTTCCCCTCCCTTCCCTCCTTGCTTAGCCCAGCTCTCTTTGCAGGGAGAGATGCAGTAGATCGTATTCAACTTTAAATGCCAAAATAGAAAAACAAATGGCTTCAGCTCTGGCAGAGGCTAAACAGTGATACGTGACCAAACAGGAAAACAAAAGCAGCTAGTGGAAGGTGGTGGGGATTGCCTTTTTCAAACACTCTCTGCATATGCCAAGAAACAAAACTAGAATTTGTATTATGAAAGATTAACATCTACTTTGTATATATATTTTTATTCGGAGGAAAAATAGGATCCACAGTCAGCATCTCCTGGCCACATCCGTTCTCCTTAATGCTGTACATAGCTCGTCATTGTTTCCACTAAAATAAGGGTTTCTTTTTTTATTTATTGGGACAAAATTATCTTTTTTTTGTTTTCCTCAGACATTTTTAAATAGTGCAAAATGAGCATATGGGATAAAACAGCAAAAGCCAGGAAATTATGGTGTCAGCTTCCTGACTCCCTCATTTGGATAAAATATTTAACAGCCTTTAACTTTTCTTAGATTTTGACAAACCAATGAAAAATTGTATCGGGGGAAAAGAGCCCTGTGTATTTGCATGCTAAGTTTTGTGTTTTGTTTTTTTTCCTCTTCAGCTATGATAGCAGTGGAACTTCCAAAGATGAAATTAAGGAGAGATTTGCACAAACAATGGAATTCGTAGAGGAATATTTAAGAGATGTGGTGTGTCAGAGGTTCCCTTTCTCTGATAAAGAGAAAAATAAGCTCACTTTTGAGGTATTTATCCGATTCTGATTTTATACTTTTTTTTTTGTGTGTGGAATGTTGGTACTTTTTTCAACAGCAGATAATTGGCAAGTAGTTATTGAGTGATGAGCCTCAGCGGGCTCCTCCTTTCCACTCTAGTCCTTTCTCCTCGTGCAAGCAACCCCACTGAAGTTTGTGAGTTTGCAGTGGTAGTTCTTGAAATGCAATTAATGAATGAGCTTATGTCTCAGATCTGCAGCATCCTTGTTTACTTTTTGTGCTCCCAGTGTTATTGCAAAGCCAAGCTTTACTGGAATAAATAGTCTCGAAAGCTAAACACTCCGTCTGCATGCACAGATAGTCTCTAGAGCTTACAGTATTACTCACGAAGAGAACGATACAGTGTCCTGTGACTTACTGACCTATTAAAATAGTTTGTGCAAATAAAATGTAGCAAATCCATGCAATAGCATCCCCTAAATAAGCATTGATTTAAGAAAAGATGTGATATTTCCTTAAAAAAAAAAATTTAAGGGAATATCCTTCAGATAATGGAGCTACATTAAACATTTGCACTATATGTGAAATTATTATGTGTGGATCTTGAAGCAGTGCACGTGGAGGACTTGTGGGGAAACTTTATAACTTGGTAGCAGTAAGCTTTGGATGTGTGATATTTATTTTTTTTGTAAGACAAAAACCATAAAAAGCATCTGTACGTTCCCTCTAGTCTTCACCTATCTTACCTTTTCTGTAATGAGATGAATATGTTATGATTTTGTAGTTGTAGAATATCAGTCGCAGGTACAAACTGTTATTCCAGGCATTGCAGTATTTGTAGGCAAGTAGCAAACTTTCTGATAAAATGTAGAACTATACGGTTTTATGGAATTAGGAATTAAGATAACAGTGTGACTCACAGCCAGGTTCTTGATCTTTTCATTGTGTTAAGACAACTTGATTGTGATAACAGAATTATTAGTATTAATCAGGCTTTTTATTATTATTTTGTTAGGTTGTTAACTTAGCCAGAAATCTGATATATTTTGGTTTCTACAACTTCTGTGACCTCCTCAGGCTAACCAAAATCCTCCTTGCTATATTAGACTGTGTACACATCACTACCATCTTCCCTATTACCAAGATGGCAAAAGGCGAGGAAAGTAAAGGTAAGGCTTGAAAAATGATTGGCAGAACAGATCGTTCTTTGGTAGTTTCTAGTTCATCTCAAAATGTAAATGTGGGTTTGAAATCTTCTACTCCTTTCTGTCTGTGGCTTGGCTGTACAGCCGAGCACTGCTGAGGATGAAAGAGGGAGAAGAGAGGGCAGGGGGGTTCTGAAAGTACTGCAGTGCTTCTGTTGACTTCCATCTGTTCCAGGGATTTAGGTGTCCGCCTGGCCTTCTTTACTGTTGAGACAATTTCTCTTCATAGGATGTGGAGGGTCCTTGCCCTGTTAATGCAGTCCCATTACACCATCATAACCTTACCTGTTTACCTACCTCTCTGAAGGGAGCAATGTGATGAGATCAATCCACGGAGTCGGGGAGCTGATGACCCAGGTGGTGCTCAGGGGCGGTGGGTTCTTGCCCATGACTCCACTCGCTGCTGCTCCTGAGGGTAACGTCAAGCAGAGCGAACCGGAGAAAGAGGACATCCTGGTAATGGACACAAAGCTGAAGATCATCGAAATACTTCAGGTACTAGAAGAGCAAATGATGTAGCGTCTTGTGCTGTCTTTAATCTCAGCATTAATATAGTGCCATGCTGCCTTTTAATTCATTTCTGCCTCGTATGTGCCTCTTAAACTGGTAAAGTATTACAAGGGCGGCTTTTTCAGGCATGCAGCACTCGACTTGCGTGTGACAATGTTATGCCATTACTGAAACAATTTAATAGAAATGAGTTTGCAATAGACATCTGCATATTTAACAGGGATTTATAAATACTTGACTTGAAGTGGAGCACTCTTTTTCCACCTTACTGTCCTAGCAATTTTTCTGAGTCTACAGGGCCATGTTGCTAAGTGCCCTAAGGATGGGGGAGATACTCGACACTCCTCTTCATACAGCCATCAGCCTGAAATGTTTTTTAAGCGTGCACATTTGCCAGCCTTGCCGTCTCTTGCCTCTCTGTCTGGCTTTTCTCACTTGTTCACTCTGAAGTCTGTAAGATGCAAAGAGAAAAGTTTGTTCCCTTTTCCACAGCGCTGCCTGGATCTAGATGTCGCCGCAGAATTACTGCACTGAAATCCATCTTCCCTCCCTCGGTGTAGGAGTCCCTTTTCTGTGGGGTAACTTCATGGGCAGGTTCATGGAGGCCAGAATGCTGCAAAAGCCTTGTGGGCGAAAGTATGCGAAGCAGCAGGAAAGCCATGGTGTGCCTTCCCTGTGCCCCTGTGGGAGGCTTCGCATGGAGCTGGGTTTGGGGTTATGCCCTTCCCCTCGGCAGCAGATGCAGCACGTAGGGGAGGCTTGATTCACTTCCTTGCACCAGTGCTAAATTTAGTTAAAGCCAGAACTTCCCTTATGGCCTGGCATGTGCAATGGAAACTCATGTTAGGCATTTTTCACAGAATCCCAGGCTGGCAGGGGTTGGCAGGGACCTCTGGAGATCATCTAGTCCAACCCCCTGCCAGAGCAGGGTCACCCAGAGCAGGTGGCACAGGAACGCGTCCAGGCGGGTTTGGGATGTCTCCGGAGATGGAGACCCCACCACCTCTCTGGGCAGCCTGTGCCAGGGCTCTGCCACCCTCAAAGTAAAGAAGTTCCTCCTCATGTTGGGATGGAACTTCTTACACTCAAGTTTGTACCCATTACCTCTTGTCCTGTCTCTGGGCACCACTGAGAAGAGTCTGATGTCCCCATCGTCTTGCCACCTGCCCTTTAGATATTGATCAGCACTGATGAGATCCCCTCTCAACCTTCTCTTCTCCAGGCTAAACAGCCCCAGGTCTCTCAGCCTTTCCTCATCAGAGAGATGCTCCAGTCCCTTCATCGTCTTCGTAAGGCATCCGCTGGACTCTCTCCAGTAGTTCCTTGTTTTTCTTGAACTGGGGAGCCCAGAACTGGACCCAGTGCTCCAGCTGTGGCCTCCCCAGGGCAGATCAGAGGGGGAGGATGACTTCCCTCCACCTGCTGGCCACGCTCTTTTTTAATGCACCCCAGGAGACCATTGGCCTTCTTGGCCACCAGGGCACGTTGCTGGCTCATGGGCAGCTTGTTTTCCACCAGGACTCCCAGGTCCTTCTCTGCAGGACCTAAGTTTTTCCCTATATCTGAGACAACTGCAAGTGTTGTTTAGATTGTATTGCTTTCCTCAAGAAGGGGGAAGCCCACTGAGAAGGTGGTTTCAGTGGCACTGGCTCCTACAGCCCACCTGGGCTGGTGGTGGCTGCAGCCTGGCTCTCGTCAGCGCACCTTCAGCTGCCTCTGCCCCAGTGCCCGGGTTCGGCAGCGCTGGGGACGTCAGCGCTGGGGATGGCAGCCCTGGTCTTTGGATTCCTGCTGGTTTCAGAACAGAGAGAAAAAATGCTGCTTTCCTTTCCTAGGGGGTGGGTGAGGATGCCTGCATCGGGCAGTAATGAGGAATCAAAACTCTGCCAAAATCTTGTACTTGTAATTATTTCTTACTGTGTGTATATCGTGTTTTCGTTGAAATCACTGAAAAAATTTACTGAATTCTGGGGAATTTTAAGACAACATTTGCATACCTCTTCTCTAAGTTAAATCCACATCATTAATATGTTGATCTGACATGTTGGTAGCACTGCATTGTGTAAATTGTACATGTGCTGGAAATAGGCGAGTTATTTCAACATTTTTACTACTTCTGTATCATCAGTTTATTTTGAATGTGAGATTGGACTACAGAATCTCCTGCCTGCTTTGTATATTTAAACATGAATTTGATGAAAGCAACGCCCAGATGTCTGAATCCCCCACCGGAAGCAGTAATCAAGAAATGCCAGCTAACGTACCAGGTTAGTTATTTTGCAAAGCATGAACTTCTGTGGGTTAAGAAAGACTCTGATCTTAGAGGTGCTAATTGGATAATTGATTCGGGTTCTTGCTTTGGCATATGATGGTCCCAGTGAAGCAGAGTACGCTGCTAGCAGTGGGAATAAGAGTAGAGATTGTTTCCGTATACTCCTAACAATACCCAGGATTTATTTGTACTGTCTCCTGCCTGTTGCCATGTGTTAAGTGTCACCCAAAGCCTGAGATGCATCCTTTAAATAATAAGCCTGGAATAAACACTATCATGTGTGATCTGTTACTAAGCTCAAATTAAATCTTCTGTATTAATGTTTCTGGGTGAAGGAAAAGGGTCCCCAAAGTAATCTGATTTTCTTCATCCCTTTCGCCTGGCCTGGTGGCTTTGCCCACCCAAATTTCTCGTTTTCCGAAGGTATTGTAGGAAAGCAAGATGTCTGGAGGTGTCTCGGTGCTGCTAGACAAGGGTATGAAAGTAAGCTGTTGAGGAGCTTGACATGTCCGGTGTTGTTCTTAATTGAAAGCAGGATAATTAGTGGCCTGGGTAGATGGGGTGTTGTCAACTGCTGTATCACTTCCCAGGGGCCTGTAGTTACAGCGTGTACTGTGTAGGAATAACTGGACTTTAGAAGTGCAGCTTATTAGACATCAAACAGTTTTTCTTCCCCAATTTGGGGATTCTATCTCTAGATGCGAAGGAGAAAGATAAGGAAAATGTGGTTTAGATGTGAGGTCTTCAAAGGGAGGAGACTGTTTCTTTTGCTCTCACTTCAAAGGGGGTGTGTTTACTTTTTTCTTGGGCTGCCTGTCCGGCAGCCCCCCGGGGTGCCAGGGCCTTGGGAACTGGGCTGGCGGGGAGAGCCAGAGCTCTTTATGTGAGCTGAACTTTGGAAGAAAGAGGGTAAACATTTTTTGGCAAGGACGTAACATCCCCTTGCTCTCTTTCTGTTCCCCTTTGCAAATCTTTTGTGAAATACTGAGAGCTCCAAGTCTGTCTTCCCATTTTTATTTTTTTTTATTTCAGCATGTTGGTCGTTGCCCATGATATATACCTTATACTGGAAAATGCAAACACCTTTTTGTCTATTGACCCACAGGGCTATTGCTGTCACTGCTGAATTTATTACTTTGGAACTCCTCAAGGCTGAAGTTTGGTGTTTCTTGTGAATGACCTCTCTGAATGACACCAGGTCCTGGAATGATGCTGGTGCAATCTAAAAATAGCAAGAGAGGAATAAGCCTTGATGTTGGTGAAATTATTATGCAGGTTAATTTCTGAGCTGAGAACAGGTTAATTTATTGTTTGATGTTATCTTAGCAGGCTGCTTCAGTGATCTCTCGGCGTTCCTCTCTGCTTGTTATGACCCCCTTGCTTACACCTACATCACCACTTGCCGTTTCAAATGTTTTTAGGCTGCAGACACAACTCTGGTGCGACTCTGACATAATGCATTTGGCTTGTTATCTTCTCAGGAGCCCTAGACTTTGAACATATTGAAGAACAAGCAGAGGGGATCTTCGGCGGAAGGCAAGTATCTCTTCACTAGTGCTGATCAAGGGGTAGCTCAGGAGTCCCCAGGCTGCAGCTGCCACTGTTACCGAGGTTTCATTTTCCTGAAATGCCTTTGATCCAGCTCAAAGTCGTGTCCATGTGGATGAAAAGCCACAGATAAGGGACAGGGGTCCTTCAGCCAGAAGTTCTTCATGGGAGGGCTCTACTTGTGTGGGTGAAAGCCAAGTTAGAGGATTAGTGCCTCTAGGCTGAATGCTGCAGTAAAATCTTAGGTGGAAAAGTTTGTGTCGGCAAGGACTGGGTCTTCTGCTGAGATGGATATATATTTAGCCATGAGTTTTTCATATAATGCAGCATTAAACTGCACACGCGTGACAGAGCAACGCAAGCTGTACCTTCCATACCTGCCCTCCTTCCTGAGCGGCTTATGTCCTTTCTTAAATCACAGGGCAGCAAGTCAGTGACAGACTCCGAGTACTTGAGCTTGTCCTTAAGCTGCTCAGAGCTGCAGTTGTTTTCTGTAAACCTGAGATAACTCATTTCTTAAATGAAGGCGTAAGACAGAGATTCACTTACGGAATTAATATCCAGAATTTTTAATGTAAGCATGCAGACTCAGTTGGAAGCAGAACACGGAAAAGATTCAGGGGGCACTGATAGGAAAAAAAAATACAACATGAGTTTCCCGTGCTTGGAAAAGGGGCGCAGGGGAAAGAGAGGGAAGAGGAGGATTTCAAATGCTTGACATAATTAGCATTGCAACCTGGATACTGAGGTCGGGTTGTATTTTGTAAATAGTGAGAAAGGTTAGTACCAGGAATGGGCAAGAAGTATTTGAGCAATAGGGCGAGGCTGACATAGGCACAAATATTTTGGCATAGTTTGACCCCGAAAAATGTAAGTTGGATAAGGTAAGCTGAGTGAACCATGATTAATGAGTGGTTCTGGAATAGCCTCCCTGTTAAGCAGCACACCAAAAACCCCTGTGTGTTTGAAGATAGCGCTTGATTTGATACATTTCTGCCTTATTTAAAAGTAAGAAAAAAGGTTTTCTGCCACCGCTGACTGGACGTAAGAACCTGCTGGGGCTTTCAGTCTAATGTGCTAGTTAACTCCTCCGCTCTGTTTGCAGCGAGGAGAATACACCGCTGGATTTGGATGATCATGGTGGCAGAACATTTCTCAGAGTTTTGTTGCATTTGACAATGCATGATTATCCTCCTCTGGTGTCCGGAGCACTCCAGCTACTCTTCCGGCACTTCAGTCAGAGACAAGAAGTCCTTCAAGCTTTTAAGCAGGTGTGTGTGTGTATTGAGAGCGTTACTTCTCCTCTGAATGTGTATGTGCAGCTAAAAACAATCCTTTTGTGCAACTAATGGATTGCATTCATGTAAGGTTCAACTGCTTGTTACCAGCCAAGATGTTGACAACTACAAGCAGATAAAACAAGATCTGGACCAGCTGAGGTCTATTGTGGAGAAATCGGAGCTTTGGGTGTACAAAGGCCAGGGCCCTGACGAGACCATGGATGGAGTGCAAGGTGAAAATGAACACAAGAAAAAAGAGGTAATTAGGTTCTGTTTGCACAAATTAATGTATTTTTTATGAAAATATAACTGTTTCCAGAACTGTGCCTAAAAAACCCAAACCTCTTGTCAGCACACTGCATAGCCTGGTGAGACTGTCTGAGTTGCTTTGGGACTAAGGCAAGAGTAAGAGCAGAACTTGAGCTAGTTGATGCCAGTTAGTCTCGGGGGGAAAATGGTCAGAATTAGCACCCACGGATGTGGCCTCTTTGGGCTCTAACAGAGCAGGTGGTTTGGGTTTGCGCTGGCTCCTGAGTTGTGTCCTATCACCGCTGACAGATTGCATGTTTTTCATGTGGTCACAAGTACCTGGAATAATGTAAGGGCAGAGCTGTGAACTGTGTTCCGGTGATGCACTTTGAATCATGGCACTTGTATTAGATGGCAGGAGAGAACAGTGCTTAAGAAACCTGGTAAATGTTGGTGCTTTATCTGTACCTGATAATACTGGACTTCCCTGGCACACACATCTGGCTTACAACTGATTAAACACCTTTTGTTGCAGTATAATCTGCAATGAAATAGAAAAGACCAGGTGAGGGAATGCAAGTAGTCGTCCCTGGGTTATGAACGTTTATTGTTGGAAGTAAATAGAAGTAATTTACTCATTGTTTTCCTAGGGTGTAGTTCTGTGAGGTGTCTATTGATTTCTGTGCAATGACAGTTTAATAATCACAGAGAGGGAGAGAAAGTAAGAAGGTTTTTTGGGAGAGACTTGATTACAGACATAATGTGACAAGCAAAGGAAAGCACAGGAGGCTGCTGTCTCTAAAATCACCCCACCCTCACCTTATTTTATGATATAGAGGTCAATGTGACCTGACAGAATAATTATATGTGTTTTTCTGAGACTGTCAGAAAATTGAAGGATGACACTCCTTTCCAGGAAGAGAGCATGCATTATCCTAGAATAGTGATTTTAGCCTTCATGAAGACAGTACTACAAGCTACTAATAAATTGTCTGGTTTTACCCACAGGAAGGTCACAGCAAGTCCCAAAAGCCCGAAAGTACTAGCAGCTACAACTACCGTGTAGTGAAAGAGGTAAAATTTTGCTTCTTGATAGTTAAATGGAAGTGTAAATGAGTAACGCAGCTCTGGAGAGCTGCAGTCAGAGGGAGACACCCAGGAAAGTCTGAGTCACTCTTCCATTGTGGAAACTATTTGCTGAGTAATAACATATCCCAACTTGAATGAGAAGCCAGGAATATAATAAGCACGACATGTGTATTCTTTCCTTAAGAATGGATTAGTGAGAAACGCGACATTTTGTTGCTGTTTCAATGGCAACACAATATTTTTATTGTAAAAGCCTACGAAGGAAGTAGGCAAGTGGAGAAGCTATTTAATTTGCCCTGTCCTGAGGACTGTGCACTCAAACCCACCGTGCTGTTGAAATTTAATTTAAAAAATACCAAAGAGCCTGCGTTGGCGCTGGTGTGGAGGTAGCTAATGGGCTTTCTGTGGCACTGTGCTGCAGAGCCCGACGCAGGGCTCCCCTGACATGGCTGAGTTCTGTGGGACCAGCCCCAGTCAGAGATGCAATGGATGGTGCTCAGGCCAGTAAACCGCCAGATGTGACGATAACGCTGTTGCCGTGCTGCTTTCCTTGCCTGTGCCGAGTGGCACAAGGCAGTGCTGGCTGCTGCGTCCCCGTGTTGATGGCTGCCACTACCGCTGCCTCTGTGGGTTCCAGCTCAGTCCTTTTGCACCTTTACTGATGTTGCGGGACCCACCAGGCCTTAGCCTGGTCTTACCTCCTCGCCTCGAGACCACAAAACCTCATTTTGCTGCCTAGAGCCGCTCTGGTCCGTGCAGATGCGTTGTTGCTGCTCTCTGGGAGCCACCTGGCATGTTCTGAAATAAACCCCAGAATTTCAGCTCTAAAGTAAGTGTCTTCTCCAGATCCTGCTGCGGCTCAGCAAGCTGTGTGTTCAGGAAGGCGCCTCGGTCAGGAAAAGCCGTAAACAGCAGCAGCGACTTCTAAGGAACATGGGAGCTCACGCGGTTGTGCTGGAGCTGCTGCAGATCCCTTACGAAAAGGTTGGGTTTCTGTGCGGCTGTTGTCTTGCTTCTTGTCATGTTGATGGGCTTTTAATACCTCCTCTGAATCTTCCTGAACCTTCCACCTTTATATTGGGTTCAAAGAGACTATTTTAATGATTCACACTTCAAAAATAATTGAGTCTTTGAATATACAGTGTTATGCACTATGTCCTGAAGAAGTATTTGTCTGCTGTAGCTCAGAGTAAGACTAAGGCTGAACTCACAGCTTGTCATGGCAGGTGTGTGCTGCTTTGAAGTTAAGCTGTGCTGGTGGAAGCAAGACCCTTGGTATTGCTACGAGATAGCTGTGCGACAGCCATCCTGGGAATGCTAAGGGAAACGAGGGTGCCTGGTTCCCCGTGAAGTTTATCAGCAGGTCTGCCCAGTAGTTAGACACAGACCCACCCAGTTGCAGAGTCCCATGCTCCCTCTTAGAAATGATTAAATATCGACTGACTCTCCAGGCAAGGACTGCTAGTCATAATTAGCCACGTAATGTCAGCAGCAGAGTCTGAAGCCCACTCTGGCTGGGTTGCTGTGCGGTTTGAGCTTGCACAGCACAGCATTGTGCTGACGAAGCACACCCAAAGCTCATCGCGGTGGCCGCCCATTAGTCACGGGTGACAGGTACTTATCATTGCAGAGGTGGGGGAGCTCTTCGCGTTTTCCCTGTCACTCTGCTGTCTTTGGTTCCAAACTAAAGGTTTCTGAGAACCAGTAATTCTAGACAGTGGCTTTGATGAATGTCAAGCTAAGTCTCATGCTGTCTTGTTTCATATTCTGCAAAAAAATCGGCAGCAAAAACACCCTCCCAGCAACTCTTCTCACCTTTCTGTCCCATGCAGGTGAAAACATATCGGACAGGCAGTGTGGAAGGTGTTTCACCCTTGGAAATATATGAAACTCCTTAAAAATAAAAGCAGGCACTGTTTTTCCAAACTGCTTTTTATACCATCAGTGGACTGGTAATCCGCACTGATGTCAGAGGAAAGGCACCAATTCCTGAGCTGTACTTGGAAGCACACAAGTGGTGTGCAGATTCCAGTAAATATAAATTGGGCTTAACTGTTGCAATAATAACTTTCCATCTCTTCCTTGCCATGAACTACCTATCTGTCGCGGCTGAAATGCGTTTCAGTGGAACATGGCAGTTTTCCTGTGTAGCCCCAAGGTGATGATGTGTGGTTTGGCCAATGTACTGGTATGTTCAGAAGTGTAAAAGTGACTAAAGCACGTTGCTGGCAGGCATGGCCATGGAATATGCAATTTTAGAGAATAAACTACTGTAATTTCTATTATGGTCTTTATTTTTGATGATCTTTAGAACTGTGAAGCAGGCCAAACTCATCCCTAATGTCTGTGAGCTGGGTGGAGGTTTGTTTTTCTTTGGAGTGTGAGAGAGACGTGACAGTTCCCTTGCATAGCTGGAGCTGTGGCTCATCCAGTACTCACCTGAAAGTGAACCTTCAGATTCTTTTTAACCCCATCTTATGTGTCGTGCAACCACAGGCTGAAGACACGAGGATGCAGGAGATAATGAAGCTTGCACACGAGTTTTTACAGAACTTTTGTGCTGGGAACCAACAGAACCAGGCATTGCTGCACAAGCACATAAACCTGTTCCTTAACCCAGGGGTAAGAATAACTTCGTGCCATGATTTATATTTTTTTTTTTTTCTAGCAAGAAAAGATAGTCCTCGGTGGTCCCTCTGGGCCTGTTCTGATGCAAGATTGATTGAAGGGGTCACATTTTGTTTCCATTCTGAAGCCTCGAAAGTTGGCAACATCTGTTTGCTTAGGAGCGTTTCAGTGTAGAAAGTTCAAGAGGCTGAAGAGGACTAAAAAACAGGCTTAGATAGGAGCTGTTGTGTTGAAAGATTAGGTCCTCGGAAATGTTCTTTTCAGTCCTGCACCCTGCAGGAGCGTTGACTTTATCCTGACCTCTGTGTGGGTTTGGTGGTTTGTTTATTTTCTAATGTCTGTCCCTCTTTCATCCCCTCCATTAGATTCTGGAAGCGGTAACAATGCAGCACATTTTCATGAACAACTTCCAGCTTTGCAGTGAGATTAATGAACGCGTTGTTCAACACTTTGTCCACTGTATAGAAACACATGGCAGAAATGTTCAGTACATAAAGTTCCTGCAGACAATTGTCAAGGCGGAAGGAAAATTCATTAAGAAGTGCCAAGATATGGTAATGGCTGAGGTGAGAGCTGCAGAGATTTGCAAGGTCTGAACAGAAGTTTTCACATACCATTTGGTGCAAATGACAAATTGATCCTCTCGCTTCTGGGACTGCCAAGAAGCTGACAGTTAGCTCTCACAATGCAAAAAGAGCATACGGCCACCAGAAAGCATAGGCTTTTTTGTGACCAAAAGCTTTCTGAGCTCCTCACCCATGGGTATAACGAGGGGTCAGTTATTAATGATACTTAGACATTACTTTCCAGGTTTCTACACAGCAGCATCTAGGTGGGCATACGAAACAAGGGTGCCTTTCCCTAGCAACATTGGCTAAAAGAGAAATAGTTTAACTTCAAGATCACTAATACAAAAGGGAAATTCTACCATGATAGTATTTTGATGGGAATTTCGTATCTTACCAAGTCGTACGTACGCAGCTGTTTAAGTGCTGAAGTATGAGGGTCTTCAGAAATTTAGATGTGGAAATTGAGGTGTTAGGAGGGTTAGGATAGAAGGAGGAGGTAAGAGATGGGTGAATAAATCCCTTTTAAGTTGGATATTGGTCGTGATCTGTTTGTCAGTGTATTTGCATGCCTGGCAGGATTTTTATTGGCCTCTTCAGCAGGGGGAGCCCGAGGATCAGATTTGTCGAGCTGTGGTTTTTGTATATCAGTCTTACTAGATTGATCAAAAGTGTTCCATATTTTGTCGTTCAGTTCAAAAATGGTTTCGTGAAGGTCTCATCACAGAGTCGAGTTTGTGGGATGCTCAGCGATCGCCTTCCACAGGGGTCGGCAGCTGCTGGGGAAAGGGGGCTGCCTTGGGGGTTGCCTTCCACGCTTTCCCTGGCTGTTTGCCCCAAACCCTGCGGGAGGGGACACCCTTGGATCCTCCAGCTGCCTGCTTAGAACTGCCCAGCCCAGAGCAGGTCTCCGTTTACTCCTCCTCCTTTCCTTCGTGGAGTTACGGGAGGTCTGAACTGCTCCGAAAATCTGGCCAGCCGAGTCTCAAATGTGAAGCTGATAGAAATCTTCAGTGCGCGACTTAACTGTCACTGGCTAGCCTTGAAAAATTGATGATGTTTGTTCAGAAGGGTGAGCCCTGCAGTCCTCCCATCCGGCATGCCCCTGGGGCGTTGCTCTGAACAAAGCGGCATGTCTGCAGCTTGCTGTATTAAGAAGTCAGCTGAGGCAATATATGTGAAATAAAAAAGCACAATGGAAAGTCACAAGCTTCTTGGCACAACTTCTGTCTAAGCAGTCAGTTGGGCTGGCTTTGAAGTTCGTCAGCAGTTCAGAAGTGGTAAATTCTGTAGGAGAAAATGTCGTACTCGAGCCCTGTGTCCCATGAAGGGAGCACAGGAGGAATGCCCAGCTGACTTGGTGGGCTGCACTCCTTTTAAATGTCTAAAGAATAACTAATCGGGATTTGCACTGTAATAGTCGGCCCACAGATGAGGGGAGGATGCTGCGGGAGATGCCCAGGCTTTGATCTGCTGATGGAATATTTTTCTTTCTCGGTAGCTGGTGAATGCGGGAGAAGACGTCCTAGTGTTTTACAATGACAGAGCCTCCTTCCAGACTTTGGTGCAAATGATGAGATCAGAGAGGGATCGGATGGATGAAAACAGTCCCCTGATGTACCACATCCACTTAGTAGAACTGCTCGCTGTCTGCACGGAAGGCAAAAATGTCTACACGGAAATAAAATGCAACTCCCTGCTTCCTCTGGATGACATTGTTAGGGTAGTAACCCATGAGGATTGCATACCGGAGGTGAGGGCTGTTTGGAGGCGCTGGCCTAGTTGTATTTGAAATGTGCTGCCTTTGGGTGGGAGAGATGTGATATTACAGATTTTTCCCAGTCTGGCCTGGGAAAGGTGGCGGGTGCAGGTGGACAGTGAGATGTGAGCTGGGAAACTGCGATTCCTTCCCTGCTGCTGCGATCGGCAACCCCAGCGAATCTGGATAGTTAAGTTAAATCCTTCTATACTTGTTTCCTTGCCCTGAAAATGGGGATGTGATGCTGTTCTTGCTTGTTTTATAGGGTTCTTGAGGCAGAGGGGTTTATGGAGTATGCTGCTAACCTTGAACAGATGGTTCTGCAGAACTGGAAATGATTATTATGCTGACGTTTCGTCTACAGTGATCCGGGTGTTTTTTATTGGATGATGTCTTGCTATTCATGGCATTAAATTTCACCAGTGCTTAAATAAAAGGAAGAAGTAGAATTACAAATGATTTATATAGCGGTTTTTATGTGGCATTATATTCACTCATAGTACTGTTCAGGTTTTTGTTTTTTAATGGTAATTTTTTTCTCTACTTTTAGGTCAAAATTGCGTACATCAACTTCTTGAATCACTGCTATGTGGACACAGAAGTAGAAATGAAAGAGATTTACACCAGTAATCATATGTGGAAGCTATTTGAGAACTTCCTGGTTGACATCTGTCGGGTAATGATTTCTGTATCTAGGAACTGAGTTAAAAAAGCTCAAATGAACCTATTTAGTACAGAGCAGTAAGACGACGACATAACAGTGCATCAAGGCAATAAGTACCCTGAATACTGTGTTCTTTCAAATTTGTATGTGCCTTCTTTTCCTTATGCCTGTGGATCTCATTAGTCATATTCCATGGAACACATCAATATTTTCCTTTTAAAAAGGAAAAAAAACCCACAAACAACAAACCTCAGAAAAACCCCACACCCTGCTCTTTTGTCTGATGCCTTTTTCTCTTCTGCCACCTGGCTTGCTTATTCTGGCCAGGATAGTGAGCTCCTTCCCGAGCAATAGTCAACGGTTTTTGGCAGGTCAGGACAAATTTTTTCCAAGCTTGGCATTTGTTTGGCCATATGGCTTTTTGCCTGGGATTCCAAGTATTTCCCCATACGAAAGCATTACACCTCAGTCCTCCCTACCCTACTACTTTCTTTCCTCTAAGGCACTCTGTTTTTTTTCCCTCCCTCCTAAACATGCTGAATGCCAACACCTTGAACAGTGATGGTGTTGGGCTTCTGCTTTTGTGTGTGCTGGAAATCCAGAGGTCCAAGCGTCATAAATATCATTGTGGCAGGGAATTGCTGGGACTGGAACAGCGCGAAGTCAAGAATTCCAGTCTGGAATGCTTATTAATCTACCTTGGTGGAGCTGCTTCTGACCTAAGAATGAATTGTCTTGCAGGCTTGTAACAACACCAGCGACAGAAAGCATGCTGACTCCATATTGGAGAAGTACGTTACAGAAATAGTGATGAGTATCGTCACCACTTTCTTCAGTTCCCCATTCTCTGATCAGAGCACTACTTTGCAGGTAGGAAAATGCAACGAGACAGGAAAGTGAAAACATGCTGCAAATGCAATTACGTTTATTCCACTTTGGTTCCATTTACCAGTTAAAAAGAAACACATGTGCTGATGGGGGAGCAGATATGTACTCCTTGGGAGCAGGATGTTTCTTTTGCTGTAGAAGTGGAAAGATTTATAGCTCACAGGACAAATGTTTTTGTAGAGGGGCCAAAGTCTCACAGTACTTCATTAGGAGATTCAACTCCATGCTCCCACCGAGATCACACAGGTCTTTTGGAGAGAGTTTCTATGTGGTGTTATCAGGTTCCTGGTGAGAGAATCACATTGCAAGCAGGGAAATGAAGGATTTTTTTGTATGTTTTGTGTTCCAGTTGCCTCTAAGGGCTCTGGTTGTCCTCTTTGCAGCCTTAGATCAGAGTACACTTGAGCAAGATGATTTGGGCAGGTGTAGGAGAGCAAACAAGCAATTTTGCTCAGCGATAGTTCTTTGTGCCAGCTGTCCAGCAGTGGTAAAGCAGTAGCACGGCAGCAAGTTCTCCAGAGTGCCATGATAAAGGGAGATAAAACTTTGGTGGCAGGCTTTCCAGGCAGGAGGCGAGGGTGTTGCATTACAGAGGGTGCAAAAGTGATTGTTTAAAGAAAGCATGTTTCTATAGGAAGATTCTAATTTCCTTTAAAAACAAAAAATTCCTAAAAGCTCTAGTGTGTTTCATTAAGCTGAGTAATTTTCGTCTTGTTCAAAAGTTGGGTAAATGTGGAAGAGAAGCTTGGGACATTAATGAAGTGACAGAAGGTAGAGATTTCCACTGCAGAACAGCAGTGTCAGGACATTGCCCTAATATTTGTGTTGCGGCACAAAGATAACATCATTTCTGTATTCATAAATAACTTTTTGGGAGGAGTGTGGGTGGGGAGTGGTCAGGTGCCTGGCAGGTCTGTCAGAAGTTTGGGTATGGTAGTTGTTGAAACTTGATGGCAGCCTCAGTGTGCCAGAGGCAGTTGTTCACTTGTAATTCAAGGCAACTGGCAGCAGGTTAGGAGGCGTCTGGTTCCTAAAAGTGGCCGATTTGACATGTCAATCCCTTGTCAAAGGATTTATGCTAACCCTTTGGGTCATGGTGTGCTGCCTGGGTGACTGCAGGGCTGCGGGGAGGTGTACATAAAACTGCTGACGGCAAAGACTGCTGCTCAACATGAGCAGTGATGTTCCTGCTTTTCCCTGATTGACCACCCGGATCTCTCGTGTTGCCAGTCTGTCCCCCTTGAGTCAGGACATGGATTCGACCAGCGGCCAGTCTGATTTACCAACTGTTGAGCATTCTACAGAGCTCGGCTTCTCACAGGCTTAGACAGCCCTCCTTTTTCAGGCAAGGGGACAGTCACACTGAAACCAAGAGCTGCGTTTGAGATTGGCTCAAACGCTCTTAAAGTGCCAAACTGTGGGCATTGCCTGGGAGAGCGCAGGGAGCCAAAACAGCTGCGTTTGGGCTGAGCAGCTTCGTTAGGGCTCTGGCTTCACACATGCAAGTCTGAGCAGTCCAGCGGTTGATTTGCTCCTTATGTGGCTTTAAAATGTCAGCCCCTGTTGCGGTATCAGCCTCTGTGCGAGTTTGTCAAAACTTCGTCAAAAGACAATGAGAAATAGAGATCGTTAGCCTTGTCCCCCGGGGCTCTGCCCTTCTCTTCTCCTCCCTGTCATGCTTTTAATTGTCATCTCTGAGTGTACGGCATTTGAATACACTTCCTTACTGTCATATTTTAGCGATCTGTTAATTTTGTCTGTCAGCAGCTTTTCTTTAGTTTCTCAGTCTCCCCCTCTGTCTAGCAGAATGTGTTAACTTACTTCACCTCTCTTTTACCATCTCTGTTGGTAGTTCTGTCTTATCCTGGATTCATCTTTTCTCTGCATCTCTAAGTTAAACTCTCTGTTTCGCGCCCTTTTTCTGCCTGTCAAGACTCATGCCCGTAGTCTGGGACTCTCCCACCTGAGGAGTAGAGCCCGTTGGACCACCTGGCTGCGGACATCCCTCCTCCGGGTGGGATTTTTCCCTCCTATCCGAGATGCTGCAGGGCAGTCTGCAGCCACGGCTACCCAACCTGCTGCCGCTGTCTCCGCAGGGGAGGGACCGTAGCCACTCTCCTCTGTGTTGCCTTTGGACGCAGTCACTCCCCGTCCTTTCTGCTGCACCTTGTCATCTCGCTTTTTCCCATGCGAGCCTCTTCTTGTCTCATGCTTTTTCGTGTTACGGCTTGTTCGACTTAAATTGTACCTCCTTTGAGTCAGGACCGGCCTTGCTTGTTCAAGGAACACCTTGTATGTCTGTCATGCACTTCAAATAATATGAAATTAGGAGAACATAAATATGTCTTTTCAAAGAACAGCTGTCCAAAACTTTTCCTCTTTAGCAAGTACTGTTTAGCCTGTTCCCCTCCGAAGGGTGCTGCTGCCCAAGGCTTTCCTTCGCGAGTGTGGTTGGAGGCATGTGGAATGCGGAGTAAATTTCTTACTTGATTTATTGACCTAGTTTAAGCAAATGAAACATCTTTGAAGCTTTTTGAGACGGAAAAGTCTTTAAACACAAACTGAAAGGAATACATGGGTGGCTTAAATCCAAAAGTGCAGGTATTTTCAATGCCCTTGGAGAATACTACTGTCTGCCGTGCTTTTGGTGTTCGGTTTATTTCTAGAAAGGATACTAGGTATTTGCTGCCTCTTAGTAATTTTTGGTTCTTGAATTTTTATTCTCCTTTTGTACATTTCATTATGGTGTTATTTGATTAATTTGATCTAATAGATTTAATTATCTAATAGATTTGGCTTTTTCATCTAACTCCACTTTTTTCTTACAAACAGGCATTAATCTTGACCAGAATAAAAGAGGTATTTTTTTCACTGGTTCCTAAGTCTTGTGGGCTTCGCACTGTGGTGTAGTTCACTTAGCTGATAGAAACATTACTTAGCTAGTAGGCACGGGGACCCGGGTATTCCCCCTCAATGTATGTTCATTTGAAATATTTAAAATACTCTTTCCTCTACCAGTAAAATAAACTAATGGTTCCACTAAGTAATTACCGTACAAAACAAAACAGGGAGTTTTGGTCTACATTGTTGGGATGTTGCAAAGACGGAAGAACAGAGCTCGTGTGCGTGTGTGTTGGAGCACCTCGCCTATCTGTAGTGGAAGATCACCTTGCGAAATACAGGGCTAAACCCCACACCTTAATTTTGGCAGATCCGTAGCAGCTGTAGTGTTCACCACTAACTACTACCTGTGTTCGAAGTAACAAACGCACAGCTGGTTTCTTCAGTAAATTAGATACCAGTTAATAATACTTGAAATGATGAGTTTTCAACTCTGGAGCTGTGCTGTTGTTCAGCCAAGAGCCAAGTCCCATTTGCCTGTGGACTATTGAGTCAGCCACTGGTCAACGCTCAAGGAAGAATCTCTGTATGCCAGGTTTGCTGATAACTCTGATTAAACAGAGGAAGATGACTGCTTATTTCCTTTGCTTAGTCAGGCTTCAATTACTTGTGGCTTTATGCTTTAGAAGCTGTCTATTTTATATTTCCCTTCCAGCCTTCGTTCCTACCCTTTCCATTGAGTTGCTGATTGTGTGGTAGATACGCTGTCTTCAATGTGAGGTTGCCTAACAAGTGGATGCAGACCAGTTAGAAATGACTGGTGTGCAGAGAGTCGTGGTTGAAGCTGGTAACCGGTATTACCTCAGGGTGATGCTGGTGCGCCTCAATATGGCGCGATGAGTCTGATTTTCTTTTCTTTAACTTTGTGTTCTAGACTCGCCAACCTGTGTTTGTGCAGCTGCTGCAAGGCGTGTTCAGGGTGTACCACTGCAACTGGCTAATGCCCAGCCAAAAGGCGTCAGTGGAAAGCTGCATTCGGGTCCTCTCAGATGTAGGTAAGAAATGGATGTAATCAGAACTAGCTGCTGCAAACGTGGTCATCCAGTGTTTGCTGCTTAAATGTCATCCTTCCAAAAAGAAACTGCAGTTTAGTTCCCTCAAGTTCCACTTGCAGATAACTCGGAGCCAAGGCGTAGCACAAAGCCAGAGTTCCGTTGGTGTATTGTCGTGGTTGAGCAATAGGTGGTGTCACTGTAACCTGAAATGCTTTCTCCGTTTAGCCTCAAAACTCTCTGCGTTCCTCTTGATCTGCAGCAGGGAAATAGTTCTGTACCGCTCCTCCCAGTAATTTGCTCCGCTTTTAGTACCAAGAAGAGTAATTTGTCCTGGGTAGGAGACCAAATTCTCTTGGATGGGTTCTCGTGTGTGTTAGCGCGAGATGTTGGGAGTGTGTGTGTAAGGACATGTTCTTACCCCCAGACTTTGAGACAGTAAACAGCTCTGAGGTGTGAACGCCTTTCATCATAACGCTCCAGAGGGGTCTGACCCATTACATCTATGAGTACACAGGGACTGAATATCGTGTTGTTTAAAGTTCACACAAAGGAGATTGTAGAAGGAACTGCAAGTAGAGCTTGTCTTGTTCTTGCATCGGTTGTACTGCACGGAGTCAGTTCTCACTAACTTCTGCTTGTTGCAGCAAAAAGCCGCGCGATTGCAATTCCTGTAGACTTGGACAGTCAGGTCAACAATCTCTTCCTGAAATCTCATAACATCGTACAGAAGACTGCAATGAACTGGCGAATGACTGCAAGGAATGCTGCCCGTAGAGATTCGGTGCTCGCTGCCTCCAGGGATTATCGAAACATAATTGAAAGATTACAGGTGACTACGCAGCACTGCTTCCTCCTTTGATAAGCACTTACATGCATGCCTACACAAAAGGAGGAGGACGTTTTAGGATGAATTAACTAGTCAAAATGCCACGTGGTAATCAAGTTAGTTGATGCTGAATATAATAATACTGTAATACCGTATATAACATCAAATGTAAACCATTGTATCTAGACAGGTAATTGAATGTGCACAGCTAATGGGTATAGAAGTGCTCATCCTAGGAGACGCAGATATTTGAAGCTAGTGGTACTTGAAGTATTCTTCTTCCACCTTTAGTAATGTTTATTTGATAAGACAGAACTTTTTCACCATCACAGCCTTTCCGACTCCTCCAGTGCTTTGCTCCTTGTACACCAAAACTCTCCGTACAACGAAGGGTGCCGCAGCCTGCCTGGAAGCCTGAAATAAACGATGCATCGGTTCCTTGTGAACCAGTTGCAGCCAGAGACATTCCCTGAAACAAAGTGTGTGCATTCCCATACTGCTTTTGCTAAAAAGACTATTTAAACATAATGCTTTGTGTTAGAAATAGGGATTGGTGTGTTATAGCTGTATTTTATGTTCAGATGTACAGACAGTTCAATAAGGCCTTTCTTATACCAAATGAAATTCATCATTTTGAATGATGCCTTTAACCTTTGAAGATTCATTCTCTGGCCAAAAGCTTTTTCTGGCAAACAGTTCTAACTAACTTTATGTAAACTTGTATTACGTAATGTAAAAACACTGCCCAACCCATTCTCATTGAAGTAGCTTCTCCCTCTCTCTCCACTCCTGTCTGTTTGTCCATTTCAGTTTGATGAAACTTCCTCTCTGGCATCAGAGGTTCTCGGTATTTTCTGCTTGTTTAAGTATTAGGATAAATGTGATTTCATTTTAAGGTAGCTACAGCTTTCCAAACTTCGATGAAAAGGAGAAGAAATTGTTTTGTTTTGGGGTTTTTTTGCATAACTTCAGCAGTAGTACGTTTTTTGGTCAGCTCATGCAAGCATAAAGAACCTGATCGTTATCACAGAGTTTCAGTGCAGCTCTGAATCTGCATTTTTTTCTTTCCCCTATATAAACAAGAGCACCTACAAAGATGGGGAGGGCAACTAAGTAATTTGGGGGACTGCTGAAAATCAGGGCTTCCCTTTTAAAGACAACTATTAAATGATAAAACTGAAAGTCTTACCTGACCAAACTCTGAGGTCTTTGATCTAGTTTATCCGGGCAGGACAGACCTAACTCTCCTGTCCCTCTCTTGCAGTTTGTAAAATTAATTTGCTTACATATTTAGAGGTATGTAACATTTGTTTAAAATCTTGATGTGATTATATTCTAGGACATAGTGTCAGCTTTAGAGGATCGCCTACGTCCTCTTGTCCAGGCAGAGTTATCAGTTCTGGTAGACGTGCTCCACAGGCCTGAGCTGCTCTTCCCAGAGAACACAGATGCAAGGAGGAAATGTGAAAGTGGAGGTTTCATTTGCAAGTAAGTTGTCCAGAAGTCTGGCTTGTTGGACTTGTTTCTGTTATGTTTTGCTTCTTCCCAGTTTTCCCATGCCCTGTGGAACGGTGCCCACTTGCCCAGCTTTATGTAAAGTGGAGTTTTTCATGACATGGTAAATGCAATTTGTCCTTGGCGGGGGTTGAAGCTCTTGGGGATGGGGAAAGACTGCTTGACGTGCTTTCACAGCTAATGCTTAACAATTCCTGGCTTTGCTGCAGGATAGAAGTGTCATAAGCAGTAGTATAATCAAGCAAGAAATTATGGGCTAGTCCCTGTTACTGTGTCCCTGCCTTCAGCCCTAGTCCTGATCTTGTAGCACTTAGTGCTGGGTAAGAGTCGGTTGTTATCGTGTGCATCACCCAATGCAGATGCCTCCCAAATTTGGAGGGAAGGAAAAGGAAAGATGACCAAGTCATTTAGAGGGCAACTCAGTGCAGAATCTGGCTTCTCGGGTCACCTCCTGGAGGGGTGGGTTATATGGAGAGTTTATGGAAGTTAGGTACCAGAGTAACAAACAACTGCTGGGTAGGACGCATTCCTAATTGCGCTCTCCAGGACGTTTGGTATGGGTTGTTTTTTGTGGGGTTTGTTTTGTTTTGTTGTTTTGTCTTGGTTTTTTTTTTTTTTTACAAAGTGGAATAGTTTTCTTTTGTACTGTTAAGTGTTTTTTCTGGAGGACCAGCAGGTCCTAAATTCTGCCAGTAGTCAGAGGGCTTTATCTGGCTGTCCTCCTGCCCCACGGGTGCAGTTCCCTTCGCAGCTTCACCAAAGCCCCTGGTACCTGGTTCAGTGTTGCTCTTGAGAGAATGTTCCCAAGAATGTTGTATAATGGTATGGTAATAAAACTTGTGTGCAACTTAATCCCATTAGGGAAGATAGCCACGTATATCTTACCGCATTTTTAGAATATTAGTACTAAAACGAGCTGTGATTGATTGGTTATTTTCAGGTTAATAAAGCATACTAAACAGCTGCTAGAGGAGAATGAGGAGAAACTATGTATTAAAGTATTACAGACACTCAGGGAAATGATGACCAAAGACAGAGGCTATGGAGAAAAGGTAACGTAATTTACAGTTGATCATTCTGTGTAAAACACTATCGTTATTATTCAGTAAAGGAAAATAAAATTCTCGCTCTTTCAAACTGTGTTTTGTATGTGTAAGCACTTCTGTACTGGATCAGGAACAAAACATTTTTAGTCAACTCATAACTTCAAATACAATTTGAAAGGTAAGCTTGTTTCTGTTGCTTTTCTTCTTTAGACTTGCAAGTTTAAGTCTAATTCCTGTGGTTGCTGGCACTGTAAATATATCTACTGTTGTTACTTTTTTATGAAGGATATAACCTCTTTATTTGCTTTCTGGGTCTAGGTGATCCTTCATCAGGTCATGTAACCTTGCAACAAGAGGATATTTTGTAGTTTAATTTCAATTTATATGCATCCGGGTTGTCATCTTGTTGTGAATTACAGATGGAAACTGTACACCCACCCATGTTTGTTTTTTTTTCCTTTCCCTTTCCTACATACAACTCCTTCGTCTTGCTGAGAAGAACATTTTTCTGTAGGTACAGACTTACTCCCTGTTTGCATCAGAAGAGTGTGCATATGCCCATATGTCTAGACGTTCCTACAGTCAATCTCAAAATACTTGTCTAAGGTATCTCCATGCATTTTTAAGCAACCTAGGTTATTACCACGCCACACAGTATGTGTACAGAGGAATATACTCTCCCAGTGAACGTGCTCGTGAGTAATTGAGAGTTGCCAGTTGGGACTGGGGGGAAGCAGTGGTGTGGAAGGATGCCTGATGCAACTGGGAGTCTGTGCCCGGGAGCAGATGGTGTTTCATATCCAATTCTCACTTGCAGTAGGGTTTAAAGATGTTGCATAGTGCTAGATTCCCAGCACAAAAAGGCAGAAGCTTTAGTGGAGGTAAGACAGTTTCATAATCAAAATAATAATTGTTTATCACTGGAGCCATAGCTGCAGCCTCGAGGGAGGGAGATGCTCTACGGGCAGAGGCACTGTAGCCTCACTGGGCTGACTGGCCAGCTGGGATGTCGCACGTGGCCCCTTTCTTTGGCTAGCCTGGCTGGAAATGGGGAGGACACAGGAACAGACCATAGCGCTCGTTGCCAGGCCAGCAAGAGGCAGGTGCTTGCTGACCGGAGCACGGGGACCTGGAGGAGGGAGAGCAGATGGAGCGAGGAGGCCAAGTGCATGTGGGTGTGCACGTGCAGGCGTGTGGGCTGTTGCTGAGCACGCAGCAGCGCTGGGAGTGAGTGGGAGACTCCTAGGAAAATGCCCGGAGGGCAGGGATGGCCAGTGCTGTGCTCCCTGCCCTGCCAGGGAACGCTCTTCCCACATGCTGCTGCTGCCTCTTGGCTGTCAGAGGTCCAGCCCACCGCCCGGCACTGCTGCTGCTTTGCGCTAGACCTGCAGTCCCACCCAGGGTTGTTGTTGTTTTTTTTTTTTTCACTTTCTGGTAGCAGCATTTTTTAATAAACTCATTAACTTGGGAGGAATGCCCTCATCAAGTACAAGAAAGAAGCATATCATAGAATCACAGGATGATTTAGGTTGAAAGGGACCTTAAAGCCCACCCAGTGCCACCCCCTGCCCTGGGCAGGGACACCTCCCACCAGCCCAGGTTGCTCCAAGCCCCGTCCAACCTGGCCTTGAACCCCTCCAGGGATGGGGCAGCCACAGCTTCTCTGGGCAGCCTGGGCCAGGGCGATTGAGGGAGCTGGGACTGTTTAGTTTGAGGAAGAGGAGGCTGAGGGGAGACCTCATCACTCTCTACAACTACTTGAAAGGACATTGTAGAGAGGTTGGTGCTGGTCTCTTCTCACAGGTAATTAGCGACAGAACAAGAGGGAATGGCTTCAAGCTGCAACAGGGTAGGTTTAGACTGGACATTAGGAAAAAATTCTTCCCAGAAGGAGTGGTCAGACACTGGAATGGGCTGCCCAGGGAGGTGGTGGAGTCACCATCCCTGAATGTGTTTAAGAGTCGTTTAGATGTGGGGTTGGGGGATATGGTGTAGGGGAGAACTTTGTAGAGTGGGGTTGATGGTTGGACTTAGTGATCCCAAGGGTCTTTTCCAGCCTGAGTGATTCTATGATTCTAGGGGCTCACCACCCTCACAGCAAAGAATTTGTTCCTCAGATCTCATCTCAATCTCCCCTCTTTTAGTTTGAAGCCATTACCCTTGTCTTATTACTGCATGCCCTTGTGAAAATGTGGGATGAGCAGGGGAGCAGGGTAGGTAGGAAAGGGCAGCAACTGCAGGTTTCAGCCCATTTTTGACACATCGTCCTTTTCTGCTGAAGTGGCGGTAGCTTGTGCTGGGTTGTAACAGCTCAAGATGAAGCCCTGTGGAGGCCTCTGTCCTCCCCTCAAGGTCCCTTTGCGAAGACATCTGCGATACAGTACAAGTCTGGCCTGGAAGGGGACTGGTTGTACCTGCAGAAGGTAGTCTGCTTCTGCAAAAGGGAGTTGGGCTGGATGATCCTCTCCGGCGAGGGTAGAGTGCTGGTAGTTCCTGTTGCCCAAAACTGGGGATGTAAAAGATTCAGTGTAATCATAGATTTGTTTTTACACTTTTAACACATCAGTGTACGTTCTCCTGTTAAAAACAGCTAAGAGAGATTGTCCAAGGTCACCTTAAGTAATAGAAGGGTTGGGTGATCTATGCTATATATATTACACATACTATCCACCAACAAAACACAAATTAGAGCTTTGAGGGTTTTTTCTTTTAAATGCAATAAGCCAATCGGAGATTTTTCTAAATGGAAATTCATTTACAGGAGTCGCTTAGACGTTATTTGGCCTACTCAGGTGCAGCAGTAGTTCGAGAAGATGCAGTTAACATAACTTGCACCGTTTGGACCATGGAGAACCCCACAAGATTCTAAAAATTTTCCGAGTGTAAAAAATGCATTAATTTCTGAAACAGTCGGTCAGTTACATAATTCAAGATAAGAATATGCTTGCCCGCGAAGTGGATTTCCAAATATGAAGAAGCAGCTGATTGCTTACAGATAGACTGCTAGTAGTAGTAGAACAGCTTTTACTGTCTGGCTGTGAGAAGTGCAATCGTATTTATTCTCCCTTGTGACTCATACAACTGTATTTAGTCACCACTTAAAAGGCAATACCTTTTGTTTTTAAAATCATCCGCGAGTGTTTGAAGAAAAAAAGGAACAAAAACTAACTTATGCACCCATTCCAAATACTTGAGTCCCTACATAGATGAAGGCAGCAAAAATTATTCTCATGACCAGCATGTTGATCACGCAAGCGATACTGCTTGTAGGTCAGCTGTTCGCAGAACTGACAGCAGTCACTTCAAGTAGTGTTCAGCAGCAGAGCGCCATGGAAGTTCTGGCATCGCGTGTGATTTTTGCTGTAATACCATGTGGTGCTCGCTGGAACAACCTGATTTATAAAAAGATTGTACTCCACCTCTCGCACTTAATCTTCCACAAATAATAAAAATGCCGCACCCTCCTGGCCCGTGCACTTGTCCCTTTTGTAGGTGGGAAATGTAATGAGAATGCGGCGTTGTCCGCTCCCATTAGCGAAGGGCTTCGTTAAACAGCTGGGGTTCCTCTGCAGCATGCAAAACCCGTGGTGAGAACACAGATGTACAGACGCTTGTGGGAAGGCTCAAAGCTTTACATATTGCTAAAGACTCCTCGTCTTGGCACGCGCTCGGGCTCGCTCAGTGATGGGTAGCATACTGTGGTATATTTAATAGGCAGAAAACTGTACTCCATTGACAGTGTAGGCTAGACCCAAGTTTTTTACTTTGCTGAAACATGTCATTCATGCACGTCTTCCTGGGTGCCTACCAGATGATGAGCCTCAGTTCTGCAGGACTTACATTTTAAAACTCCCATTTCTCTTCCCAATCTGGAAATCCAGCCTCTGCGCTCCTCCTGCTGCTTACAGCTCACGCTGGTGACGGCTCTCATGCCCAAGGGTGAAGTTCTTGGATCTCGGTCAGCCGGCCCATGTGGTTTGTCACTTGGCAGAGGAACAAAGCCGGGGCGCATCCTGCCTCCGAAGCTGCCTGGCGCAGCGCTTCCAGCAGTGTCGGTCCCTAACCCACCACATCCGGGGAGATTGCAAACGTTCCTCATGCTGACTGTAAAATACTCACTATGTTGGATTGCAGCATTAAAGTGTTAAATGATTTATAAGATCCTAACGTGAAATTTATCTGTATTTTCTCTTACTAACGCTTGCTTTCAATTCTTCCCCTTCTTCTTTCTTTTCCGGCAGATTACCATTGAATTGGATAATGCTGAGGTTTTAATTTTATTTATTTTCTACAGTGTTGTTTCTATGGTGTTTGTTTTATGAGTAGCCCTGTGATCTGTCCTGTTGTCTCCTCACCACTGAGCTTTCCGATCTGTATGCCTGTCTGAGTGAAGTAGTTGAGTTTTCAGTCTGCCGTGTGTCTGCACTGGGAGTAGTTGCCATAACTAATTCCAAACGTCGTTACTTGGAGTATTAGTCCGAATGCAGGTAGAACTTCTGGCTGTCTGCAGTCATCTGGTGCCTTCGTAGATGCCATGAAGTTTAGGACCAGATCTGAGGGCTTTTGGGGCATCAGCTGCCACAAGCACCATTACAGCGGTGGCATGTAGCCCTCGGCCGTGATGACCAAACACTGGTGAACGGGCTTATTGCTGAGGTTTGATGGTGTTCACACAAGTTGGAAGAACCTGCTAAAAGCCAGCTGGAGAAGACCCCAAATGAGGTGTCTCCATTTGTTGGCTGGTGAGAGCCGTTACTCGTGTCCCGCTGGGCCTGCCCAGGGCTGGCTCCTCCAGCAGACACCCGGCTTTACCGGGAAGGGTGACAGTCATGCAGTCCATCAAAGCACCTCGCGTCCTTCCTGTTGCTTCTTGGTCGGGTTGGGTGTATAAAGCCATGTAAAACGTTCGGATGCGTTGTGAAAGCCGTGTGGTGTAACCCTGTGAAAATGACTGACTTCTGAAGCTATTTCTGTGTGAAAAGCTTCCTACCATCAAAAACGTGCCTTCAGCTGGCAGCGCCGCAGCCCGGGCTGCGTTTGTGCTGTACGTAGCTGTTTTACAGGCGGAAAAGCCATATTTGAGCTTAGAACTTTCAGTTTAACTGAAATTAAGCTTTCTAAGGACTTTTAAAAGCAGTGTGTCTGGTTGGCGCAGCGGCACACGAGGTGGAGGGAGGGAGCTGAGCTGTCTCTGCCACTGCCACTTCCTCATCCAGCTCAAAAAAACCCACGTGTGGGTGCTAAATTTGAGATTCTTTTTGCATAAATGTATAATACTGAGAAAGTGATTGACTGGCACCTTATTTTACTGAAATACCAGGAAAAAAAAAGAAATATTTTCCTCTCTGTGTGTTGTTTCCTGCATTCTCTCCCAAGCCAACCTTCTATTTGGAGCAAAATTTAACCACTTAAAATGCTTAAAATGTTACTGCCCTTTATTCAATAGAGCAGATAATGAAATATGCCATAAATTGTTTTCTGTAGAACTTGTTCATTTTGATGTTGATCAGCTGAATTCGCCTGAGTGAACTTCATTCTGAGAACCAAATAATATTTGGGGACTTTGCCTGTTGAAATGGGTTTTTAAATCCAAGCCTTTTGTCACAAAAGTAGACGAAAAAGCATACACATCACCCAGGGTTGGCTTGGAGGGTCTTTTCCGTTCAGCAGGGCCTTTAGGGGAGGGAAGGAGCAGAATTCCTTGCGAGAACAAACGGGAGTGGTGGCTTTTTGGGTTAGTTTTGACCTGGTCTCTGGTTGGGATGCTCGGGGCCCTGCTGTGCCGCAGGTCGGTGCTGTCACTGTCACCCCGGCGTGCGCTGGGTCTCCTCTCCAGGCTGGAGCAGAAGGTCCAGCCCGGGGTCTGAGATGCTTTTCCTTAGAAAAATTTCATGACTCTCTTACCACCGGTTTCAACTTCAACAAAAAGCTCTTTATCAGAAAATCCCCATCTGGGATTATTTCTTCTGTTCGTCGGTGGAAGTTTTCTCCTCTTAGCGTGCGCAGATGATGGCTGATGGGTGGGATGCGCACAGAGAGCGGGAGCCTGATTTTGGGCTAAAGGACGGCGTTTCTTGTGGCACGAGTCCATTTACTGCTCTACCGTCGCCTCTGACTGTGCTGGCTTGGGGTATCTCAGGTGCGCTCCAAGCGTCACACCGAACTTTTAGTATTATACAGCTACGGAGCTGCTGTAGTGTCTAACCTCTGGTGTAATTACTTTCTCTTTCTCTTTTTTATAAACCAAGATATTTTTTCCCCTCTTACCTGGTACGCGCCAGCAGTGCGCTCTGTTTTTGGAAAGTTAATCTGTAGCACATGAACGCTTCTGTCGGGCGCTAGACCCCGTAGATTGTGTGGTGCTCCAGCTTCCCAGAATAGCGCACACACACGTATAATTTTATCTTGGAGAAACTTCAGACAGAAACTTGAATTGCTTAATTGCAAATTAAGTCGTAATATGAAACTCTCTTCCCCTATACTTTCTGGCTGCAGTGTGCTGTCTTTGCCAGCAATAAATCAGCCAGAGCGTGCGGAGCAATTTAGGATTTGGTCTGGAGGCCGTGAAGGAGAAACTTTATTGCTCCTCGATGGAGCGGCTGCGTGGCGGGAGCAGGTGTGTTTATACCCATCGGCAGCGAGAGCTGGCTGCTTTTAGAAAGGGATTCAGATGGGGCTTGAGCCACTGACAAGTCTCAAAGGAAATCCTGGTGTTTCCTTTTTTTTTTTTTTCCTCCCCTCCCCTTGTCAACCCTGGAAACTGTAAACACTTAGGGCAAAGAATACAGAAATCTCCTTTATTAGTAAAATTATTAACTTCCTTTTCTGTCAACTATGCACAACTTAATTTTTCTGTTCAGCTGAAGTGCTCCTTATTCCCTCAGGGCAAAACTCTATTATAAAGTAACTGTCTTACGGCATGATTTCATAGTCTTTATGTAGCTGTATATATAGGTTGATTTATGTATCTTAGTTGCTTACTGCAAGGTAATTCCAGTGAGTGGTGCGTCCAAATAATACAAGTTGCTAAAAATGCCAGGAGGTCCATGGATTTGTTACTGAAAGTCGTGCTAGAAAATTGGCGTTCCGGTCCCCCTTAATGTTTTTGTGAGTGAAGCAAGGGAGTGCCCTTTTAGCTGGGTGAATAATGCTGGAATTCACCTCGATGGTAGGAAATCCCCCGCAGAACAGGAAGGACAGGCAGGACGGTGAGCGGTGAGCGGTGCAGATGCCCCTGGGGCTGCCGGAGCATCTGCAGCGCTGGAGAAGTGGTGTGGAAATGGAGGAAGGGGTAGCATGGCTTAATGCCTACTGCACGTGCTTTCTATTGAGGGGTTTATCTGGAATTCCCTTTTTGTTGGAAGTGAGGGACAGGAAGGAACTGGAGTTTTCCGAGGAGAAGCAGCGTAGCGTGGTGTCTTTCAACATCTATTACTATAGTCTGAGGACCATGATCTGGTCTGGCAGAAATATGGTGATAGCATCTTCTTGTACATCCTTTTTGAGCTCTGCAGCATCCGCTGCTGTGGCAGGATTCGTGTAAAAGGGTTTTTTTTTTTCTGGGAAGTTAGGATACACTAAGAATGAGAGTCGTCTTGCAATATTTCCAAAATATTCAGGTTCCTGTAAACTTCTGAAAGGGCACAGACCTTTGGGATAGGGGCTGTGTAAGACCAGTATTAAAATAAAGAGAAAAAAAGGTATCTTGATAGATGGATGAAAGGCACGATTTGTTTGATAGAAAACCAAAACCATCAGGAACTGTAAACGGTTTTGCACCTTATTTGCACCTTCCTTGCAACGTGATGGTGTTGAGCGTTGTCCTGCTCTGGAGCTGTGTGCTCAGAGCTTCTCCGGGTTTGCGGCGGGGGCTCCTTGTTCTCGGGCTCCACGGGCTCTCCCGGAGCATCGGGCAGGCGACAGGAGCTGAGGAGCTAATCAGGGTGGTCTTAGCGGGGGCTCTGTGCAGGTTTCTCACGTAATAAAGAAGGCAGAAAACGCCAAGGCACCGGCACGTTGTCTGTTGAAGCTTTTGGGCTGAGTCTCTCCTGATCGACTCCTTACTGGGCCAGAACTGCTGCAGCCCTGCTCGTGATGGAGCTGGTGACTCTGCTGGGCTCTTGGAGAAGAGGTTCAGGACAGGTAAACTTTTCTCAAGTATTATCAAGTGTGAATCTTTACACAACAGTGATAACTCAACCCCAGTTGTAATTAGACACAACAGCTTAATTTACTTTTAATTCAATCCTCAACCCACTGAAGAGTCCAGGCATGATACGGATGCAGATTTTGCGGTGTTTCTCCACTGGCGTTGAGACGGTGAGCTCCTCCGTGGGTTCCATGTGGTCCAGGACAGCTCAGGCGGCACATCTCCCTCCCGCCGAGGCATTTTTGTTCACAACGCCACGTTCCCGTCCGTTCTCCTGGGGCTGGACAGGCGTTTGGGGACAGCGTGGCCCAGTTTCCACCTGCAGCGTGAGTCTTGGGCACTAAACCGCAGACGTCCTAGAGAAACACATTAATGTTTTATGGACTGAAAAGGAGAGAAGTGTTAGCGCTGACCTGCAGGTGGCATGCTCAGGATGCTGAATGTGGCTGGGAGATGTCCTAGTTATTTTTCTTTTTTTTTTTTTTTTTTCTCCTTTCCCCCCCCCTCGCAGCCACATTGCAGCGAGCGGCTCCGCTGGGCACCTGCCAACATTCAAGCAGCAGTTACATAAGAACAGCTTTTTTTCCTGGAATTTAGACCCGCTGCTGATGTGTGACCTTCAGCGGTAATTGCCAATAAACGCGGTGGAGATGTTTACAGTCACCGCGGGCCGCGCTGGGGCTGCTGGCCCCTGAGCCTGTGCCAGTAGCCACCGTGCCCGTGGGGCTGCTGACGCTCCCCATGACCACCCGTCCCATTCTGTTGGATCTGCATTTTACTTTTCAGGGTGAAAAGGGGATGTTCTGCTGCTCCCCCCCTCCTAGGGCTGGGGCAGGGGCCAGCAAAACACCAAAATGACCGAATCCAGCAAAACTCTATAAGCACCCGGAGTTTCCCTCGTAATTATTTAACCTTCTTTAGGATTTGAAGTTAAAAAGCTGAATTAAGTAAAACCCCGGGTGGTTTTTTTTGTTGTTGAGGTTTTTCTATTTTTGCTCAGTAATGACACTTCTTTATGCAGCTGATAAAACGGTATCCAGCAAAATACACCTGCTGACCCACTCAATATAGTTTTGGGGTTTTTTTTCTTCACCTCTGCACTTTGGTCTTGAGGTTTCAAGTAGGTGAAAAGGGAACTGAAAATCCTGGTTCAAAGGGGTTGACTGAATTAACCTTCTCAGCACTCTTTATCAATGATAAACTAAAACTACAACGGCTGAGTAAGGTGTAAGATATGTGCTGTTTTATGCATCTTCCGATTGGAGTTGGAAAATGCATTAACCTCTTAAGTGCTGGAGAGATGCGCTTACAAATTATTTTCCTTGTAGAGCGAGCTGACTCCACAGTCATTTCTCTTGTGTGTTTTGCACTTAGACAGTGCTTCACTTGTTATGTCTCAGGCAGAGGAAATGCAGGCTCTCATAAATTTTTGTGGGCTGCCTTTTATTTTTTTTTCCCTTCAGAAATCCTGCAATCTTTGGACCGTTTTTATAGCACGAACTGGAATTGGTGAGTTCTTTGGGAAGGGAGGCTGGAACATTTCTTATAGTTATTTGTAACCAAAAAAAAAATACTACACTATCTTGCTAGTTAATTAAGACCGCTAATGTAAAATGTGTAGTGAAGCGAGTTCTTTCTATATTCAGTTATTGTAAAAGACCTGCAAGATTGAGGAATTAAAGAGAAGCAAGTGATTGCACTCCCACTGAAGGTCAGTGGTGTATCGGAGACCGAGGTCTCTACTCCAGCAAAGCCCCAGCCCAAGTAAAACATGCTTTCTCAAAAGAAAACTCGTGAAAATGAGAAGGCACTCCCGTAGGCAGATCTTGGTGACCTTTCAGTGCAGGCACCATCAGCCCTTATGCCAGATTTCCCACGTCATGGTCTGGCAGCGCGCAAAGTCTCTGCAAACTCACTGAGATAAGGCGGGGTCGGGGGGACCACTTAGCCATGTCCCCGCTTTGGCCGTGCGCCGCAGCGGCGAGGCCAGGGGCTGGAGGCGTGTGGCTGCTGCTCCATCACCCGCCGGCGGGAGCAGGGGGCTGCCTCTGCCCCCGGGAATCCCACGGGTCATCTGGGAGGGCGTCACGGCTCGGAGGAGCCCCTGCCAGGACAAGGAGCTGCTCCACCTCTCCCGTGGCTTCCTAATTTATGAAGGTGTGAGATCCTCCATCGCTAAAAGTACACCGCTTGGCAACTTTTTGGTAAAGTGTAACGTGGGAAGTTTGTCAAAGCAGTTCAGCGCTCTTAGTTCCCAATTATTCCCCTCTGCTCTGAAACATCCATAGCAAGTCAAATGTGTGTTTGACAAACCACCTACATATCATCTGCAGAGGCTAGAAATTTCCTATCTAGGTTTTTTTCTCGGCTCTGCGAGGTAATGGTGTTGGCCTTACAAAGGAGACTTGGCAAGCAGGTAACCTGCGTGGAGCTTCCTGGTATTATTGTAGGGTTATGAAGGACAGCAACATAATTTGGGTTCTAGTCTGTTGTCATGAACCAGACGAGGTGGTGCTTTTTCTGTGTATCTTCCAAGTAGGAGCTGTATTTTAGAGAGGAAAGAGGAGCAAATCAGAAAAGGGAGGAAAAAGTGGAAAGGGACTTCCAGGACTGTATGAGACAGCCAGTCCCACTGGAACTCCAGCTGATTCGGGAGATGGTAATGCAAGAGCCGAGGCAGAGGGGAATGGTTTCAGAATAACGTGTTTCTGAGATCTTCACGGCAGTTCTTTGCATCTGGGTATACAACCTAGCTATCAAAAGCTTCCTTGGCTGACTGACTCTGTAGTTGTGGTTTTTCCCCTTTTTATTTCCTCCTCTGTGCCAAATCTCTCCCCTCCCCACCCCGATAATTAGCTGCCATATGCATGGAGTTGGGTTGGTTCCTGAATTCACAGATTTCAGGACCAGAAGGGACCGCTCGGTAATTTAACCTGACTTCCTGCACAGCGCAGGGCATCTCGCTTCTCGCCATTGCTTCTCTCCTGAGCCAAATTAATTGAGTTTGGCTAAGCTTCTTCAAAACTCTTGGTGTTGGTCTTGAAGACCTCCTGGGACAGGCATCAACTTACTGTTGCCTTGCACCAGCCAGTCACCTTCGTATCCGATGTAGGTACTGGTTGCCAAACGACCTAAAGGAGATGTGTGGTGGTTTGGAAAATGGCATCAGCCCCTGGAAGTTGCCCAAGCTGAGGTTTGTCACCTCTCAATCCGGTGAACTCAGAGATGGCCTGAAGTGGAGGAGGTTTTTGCTTGTAAGTGTGCTGGTTTGTCCATTATTTTATCAAAATTCCAAAGTTTGGTGAGGCTGAAGAGAAACGGATGAGGTTTTTGAAAGAGTTCATGTGTGTGCTCACACAAACGTGCGGGGGTCTCAGAGAAGATTATTTCCCACCCATTTGTGACATTGCAATAGGAGATGTTTTCCATCCTGTTTTGCTGAAACCATTATCTGGAGCAGACGCAGTTTATGTGGACTGGAATCTCCACCTGCCTTTTAAATGCATTTCAAGCCTTTTCAATGCTCAGTGTTTTGGGTGTTTACTACATAGTTGAGTTAAAAAAAAAAAAAATCGAGAAAAGAAATCCTGAGGCTTTAAAAGTGAATGAAAATTTTTTTGCATTTCCTCAGACCATTTCCACTTTTTTATCCACAGCGCTAGTCGTTTGAATTTTCTGTGAAAGACAGGATTAGACAACTTTCATCTTGATTATCATTTTGAAAGCAAATGAAAATAAAACTTTCATACCTTCCTCAAAACCATAAAGGAAAAAGACTGAAACCTCTTCCATATCTCAAAAGTTGAGAAGTAGTGAGTTCACACTTGAACTGTCACTTGCTTTGGTGGTTTTTGAGGTGGATACATCCACTCTTGAGTCAGATAAGGACCATTCTGGGAAACACACGCCGTCTGCGTTGGGGAAATGGATGCTACGCGGTCACCAACAGGTCAAAGAAATTGTAATTCTCCTGTTACGGCTAATGATGAGTGGTTTATTTGCCAGCCTTGCGGGAATGGAAACTTCAAAGGAAGAGGGGGTTTTGCACAGCAAATTGAAAGGAACTTTTGCTACTGCTAGCAAAAAGTAGAAATGTCGTACTCTTCTCTGACCCTGCCACTCGCTATGTTTCAGTTTAAAACCTGGCCGCTGTGTCCGTGGCACTCACCTGACTGCTGTTTGGTATTCCACAAACTTGCCCCTGCCCGCCAAACCGTCACTTCGCTTCTAGGTGGAGAGCTGAGGTGTATGGAGACACAAGAAATCTAGCAAAATGACTCCTTCGGTCTACTCTCCTGTCCTCCTTGTAAAGCATAAGCTGATACTTTGCTGTTGCAGCACACAGGGTAGTGCGAAGTGTAGCACAGTAACTATAGCTCAATAATTGTTTGCTATTTAAACCCATTTTGACTCAAACAATAACAATTTCAGTATCTGGAGTTTATATTCTTACTGCAAGACTGCTGAAGGCCGTGTTTATTTGGAATGATCCGTTGGAGCATTGCCAAGGGCAGTAGCTTTTGCTTGCAGATGAGTTTGTGGGGCTGGTTCTAACATGTTGATCTATTTATACGCGCTGTCTGTGCTACAGTGGGAAGGCGCGGGCATTTGCTAGCTAGAATATGTATTTGCCTTCTCCAATTTTAAGTTGGAAAGATCAAACTCATTTCATGCAGATTCTTTGTGCTGGTTTTCAGCCTCAAGATGTTCACATATGTTTGGTTAATTTGGAGTCACGGTGTAAGCCCAGGAGTAAGGAAGCTTGCGTTGGGTAGGTTACCTTGTGGCAGTCATGTCCGCTTGACCTGCCAGCCTCGGTCTCCCCTGCCCTGGACGGAAGGCACCTGATTTCCCTTACAGGGGAACACGCACAATTTCCTTGCTGCTGTTGACTACTTAAGAAAGGAGGAATTTTTTGCTTTGCTCTGAAGCAAGTTGTGCAGACGGTGTCTGCAATCAAACAATGTGCCCAGACTCCCTAATGACCTGATACGGCGTTTCCAGTGTCCAGCCCAGCGGCAGCAAGGGTGTACAATGCGGGCTGAGCAGGAACTGTGTGTTCCTCTGCATAAATGAGGTTCTTCCTGTTAACTTTTTGGTCCTCTGGCTTAAATACTCCCTGCTTCAGTTCGACCCAGGGAGAAATGGTTTGCATGCTTGTGAAGTTTCCAAGAGCGGTGACAATGCAAGGAAACGGTGGACCAAAGGCCGTGTGAATTAGCCAGGGGGAAAGTCCATTAGGAGGAGAACGGAGAGCGGTTCTTCCTGGCCAAGGAGCCCCTGCCCACGGAGCACTGCAGGGGAAGTGCTCGCTCCTCTGGCTCCTTCCCGGGAAGCGGAGTCTCTCCATATTTAGATTTCTGGATCCCGTGGCCTTCCTCTGCCTTTGCTGAGCGTTTCGCAGGCTGCAGCGAATATCGGGTTAAAATACAGAGTCACCCTCCCAGCCTGTGCTTGATTTGTCTGTCTAGTTCGTGTGCCCTCTAGGCAGACAGGGACAACGAGTGGCTGACTTAATTTGGTATTGCCGTATCGTCCTTGTCTTATTTCTTAGTGTCTGTTCCTGAGAAGCTAAATCAATTTACCCACGATTTAGTAGGCAGTTTCATTTGAATGTTTAGGTCTCTGTTGTATGTCTAAGCTCTACTAGATAAAAGTTCCTCGTCTTCATCTGTTTTCAATGTGATGATCAGCATTTTAAATTTGAAAAGCTGTCACTGTTAAGCCTCTTATTTCATTGCTCGTGTTTGGTGCTGTGTTGTGTATCTTTTATCTTGGGAAAGGAATGTTTATAGATGAGAATCCACTGAAAGTGTTTTTGTTTTTTTAAAAAAACTAACATTGTAAGGCTGCTGCCTTTCGGTGACATGCAGCCCTGGCTTCCTTATCATCTTCCTCCTCCTCCTCCTCCTCGCCGGGGATGGGTGTGCTGCCTTCCCCCCCTACCAGTGGCAGGTCCCGAGTGCGTGGTCCCAGCAGCTGCCCAAAAAGTGCATCTTGGCTGGCAGACCTGTGTGCACCTGCAGCTGAAGCTTTCTGCTTCTGTCTCCATGTAAAGTAGCCCGGGATGTTCAGAGGATACCCGCTAAATTCTCCAAATGTAGCCCTTTTAGGAGGTGGGTGGGTGGGAGGGAGGGTGTAAACAGTAATTACGGCTATAATTCATTTGTGGTGATTCAGCTGAAGTCAAGTGCTTTGCTAGCTCCCTTCCCCTAAGTGTTGACCGCTAGATTTCTGTTGGGGTGAAAGATTCTTGAAGAATGACTAATTTTTCTGCATTTTACTTTCAACTAGCTGCCGCAACCTCCAGAAACGGAAAGCTCTGTAGAGGTGTGTCACCCACCTATATTTGTACAACAGGCAAATATTGGTGTTTTGAAGTAGTCCTGGTGGAGTGTCTTGTTGGTAAAAAAAAAACCTGTGAAATGTGTGTTCGTGGTGTTAGACAGTGAAAAATAAGTAGATTTGTTGAAGTGGTTTAATCCGATACAGCATCATAGTATAGTCTGAAAATATTAAAAAAAAAATGTAAACCCAAATCTCTGCTCCTTCCAGCCATTCCCGGTATGCTTTTAAGGGAGGCACTGTTTGAAAAGTCTCCTTTCGAATCCCCCTGCATTAGCAACATGAGACTTGGTTTCTCTGGCTCCTAATACAGAATTTCCCTTTGTCTTACCTACTTAAAAACTTTGATGAGGAAATGGAGGTGTCAGAAGAAATTAGTGGAAACTTCATAACCCCAGAGCAGCCAGATGTCCCATTTAAAAATGCTACAGAGAAACAGCTAGTGGTCACTTCCCATCTTCACGGTTACTAGCTCTATGGCGAACTGCAATGTAGGCACATTTCCTTTGAGATACCCCAGCATCGGTTTGCCTAAAACGGATTGTTCACCATAAATAAGACATAAGAATTTATGTAATCTCAAATTCTTTTGAAATTAATGGGACACCCAGAGATGGCATCGGTAGACTGTACAACTGGGTGCTAGACAAGCGCAAATCTAAGTGAAACAACACCGAAGTCTAATTCTAGGAAAGTGTTGGTTCTCTGAGCTATATAAATATGAAGATTATAAATAAGTTTTGAAGTCACAAAGAAAAAAAAAAGTAGTTTGTGGTGGTTTAGACCTTTGTATTTGTAATTTTTGTGGAATAGTGTTTAAATGTAAACTGAAAGTCTGAGTGGTCATAGAATGACTTTGAGATGTTTGGGAGATGGCTCCTGGTTTAAGATGGGTCCCTGTGTAGAGCGGTCGTTCCTACACGTTTTCAGAATGCTTTAAAGCAGCAAAAACTCAACGTACTTCAGGTTTGCAAAGTGAAAGTTCAATTCCTGAAAATCTGAAATAAAACAGAGATTTGATTTGGAAACACGCACGTGCCGAGGGACTTTGTTTAGTGAAACCCCCCTGAAGTCCCTGGCATCGGGAGGGAAGTCCCACAGGTTTTGTCGGAGGCCCTCTGCACTCTCAAAAGAGCTTCGTTGACCACGGTCAGATCTGTCGAAGTACCTGCACTTCCTCCCGAAGTGTGCGTATAGCGGGACGGGGTGTTTGTGTGCGTGTGTGTATCTGTGTCCACGTATGCATGGGCATGCATGGTTTGAGTTCTTAAAAACTTCTGTGTGTTACTGGTAACTGTAAAATTGGACAGACGCTGTGTTTTCTTTGAATCCATGAGAATGCGTTGGCATAGGTGCATGCTGTGGTGGTCTGCTGGAGGGTGGCGGAGCAGGCTGGTTGAGTACTGCCAGAGCTAAGGGAGGGCAGATGTTCTGTTTCGATAGCTTGTCAGTTGACCTTCCTCATCTCCCCCCTTGCTTCCCGCTGTGACTTCCCTTGATATTTTCCATGAGTGCAAAGATGTTAGTGTCTCTTGAGCGTTGTTCTGCTTTAAAATGAACTTTCTGCATGCACAGCAGGAGCTTGATCAAAGTCTACCGCAGAGGCAACTGGAGGATCATAGAAGGGTATGTACAGCAGTCGAGCACCTTCAGAACTAATCCTCTACCTTTTCCTTTTAAACAATGAAGCGTAAGTCATGTAAGAAATGTCTGTGGTTTAACTGCTTGCTCTTGGTCTCTTGGACAACCTAAAGCGACCGGCCGCCCTCACAAAACGGGGTGCCGGAGCACCTTCTCCTGTGTTCAATGGAAGGAGCAAGTGCTGGGCTGCCCGGAATTAAACCTCAGATCCTGGGCTAGTCTGTTCGCACTTTGAAAGCACGCTCCCCTTTGGTGGTGATCGCACGATTATGAAGTGAGATTAATCAGTGCTTGGGGAGTTCGCCCGCTTTGGCCACACCTCCCCCTTCCTACACAGCCAAGCTGCAAAATCAACGTCCTTCGTACGTTTCTGGATTTCTTCTGCTTTTGTAGCTGGGAACAGAATAGCAGCCACTGCTTCGCTCTTAAATATTATTAAAGATTCTCTGTTCTAAAGATAATAACAGGTTTTTGATACCGCTTAAACTGAGTCGTATATTGCATCTGCTTTACTGATACCTGTACAATAATGTTTGCGTACTGCTTACTCTTTACCTGGATGGTGAATGCAGATGAAACTGGATGCTGGTGGGGTTTTTTTCTAGGTAGCATATTTGATTTTTCTTATTGCCGCCAAACATCTGATACTTGTTTGCATACTGTACGCATCAAAGTGGTGTACAACAGTAACACGATGGTTAAAGAACTGTTCTGGAGCCAAGCATTGCAGCTGAATTAATTATAACATCTCTTAAATACCACTTATTTTTCCTCCCGTCTGCTTTGATCACAGACTCATATACTTGTTAGCTAACACAGTGGGCTTGAATAATTTTATAGGAAACAAAGTTTTTCTTCCCAGTTAGAATTCGAAATGCCAGACCTCCAGAACCGTGGATGAGCACGCTTTCAGGCTGGAAACAACAACTGCTCGATACGTGTTCCCACTTGTATTTTCTGGCTAATTGTCCTGTTTTGGATACACTACTCCTAGTCAGCGGAGGTGCTGCAGGGCTGGCCTCGGAGCCCGAGCTCCCCGTGAAGCTCCCCCACTCCCCCCAGCTAGTTTGAGCATGGAATAGAAGTTGTCTTCTGTTCCACCGTGGACCAGAAGGAAAGTCTAGGGACAACCCCAGGAGCTTTAGTTACCCTTCTGAATTCAGGAGGAGGTGGAGCTGACTGAACAGCAGTTCTTGTGGTTCAATGTGTGTTGTTACCTTTGTAGTAAGTAGTAAAAATTACTGGTTGTAAATGCCATTTGATCTGACGACTGCCAGTTAGTTTAACAGAAGAGAAAAGAGGTAATGCGAGAACTCCATTATAACTTGATTTTTGGCAAAGGGCTTATATGGGTATCAAGTTGCCTTTCTAATCAGTACACATGTAGAAGATGTATTTAAGGTGTTTTTTTGTCTGGCTCGGCCTTGTTCTGTCATCTAGCCTTCCTTACCTGCCAGACTGAGAGCAAAAAGGTGGTTAAAGCACTACATCATGTACTAAACACTCTCATGTCGCTGTCAGTCAAAGTAGCTCCTCCGGGATATGATTTTCCTTGAGCTTTTGAATTTAGTCTCTTCCCTCTCCTACACGTGAACTGTTTGGCCCAAGCGGTGATGATGGCCCAAGTGTTGCCCCTTGGACAAGTGCTTATCATCATCTACTGTTGCTTCCAAAGTCACTTGCCTTTTTTTCTTTTTTGGGGGGCTTTTGGAAGCAGCTGGTTGGAAAGCAGCTCACTTGGGGTTTATTTTACATCTCGTCTCCCTGCCGCTTCCCCCGTCCCCATCGCATTCCATAAAACACAGTTCCTCTGCTGCAGCTTTCACAATAATAGTCTAGGGGAGCGATTTTTAATCTGCTAAATTGTAGTGACGGGAGCAGACGGCGGGAGCCCTGATGTAGCACCAGCCTCGCGGGGAGGGCAGCGATCCCTGACCGGCTGCAGGCAGGTTTTGAGCTTCTCCGTTCGGAAGTGACGGCTGAGCTTTGGTAAAGGGCTGTTCGTTTCCAGACAGGTTTTTGTCTTTCCAGGGCATTGGGGTACAAGGATTTCTCTGAGCTGCCTTTTGTGGGTGGCAGCTTTCTGTCGAAAGCAGCATGGCTGCGGCAGTGCTGGAGTTTTGTATGAGCCAAATGATGCGCATTTACATTGTTCCATTTGCTTGTTTGTGTTATAGCCTCTTGTGAAAGTTTAAGAAGTAAGGCTTCACTTGCATGACAGCTAATATTGAACTTCACAGTAAATGACATTTTGAATCTCTAGTCAGACGACTAATTCCATTTGAAATACAAACTGAAAATCAGTGCCAAGCACTTGTTTTGTGAATGGAGATCAAGATACTTCAGTTCATCATGACAGATTTTTAATATTAAATTGTTCTTGGCTAGAACCATTTTTTAATTTTTCTTTTTGGAAATCCCCCTCCTCCCCTCTCAGGTGCTGCAACCACAGCGCGCTGCCGTTAGCAGAGCAGCAGCTCCCAGTTAAAATAATCACCACTTTTCCTTTTTGCACAAAGACCTCATTAAAAAAAAATATATAAAAATCTGTTAATCCAGCTGGGGTGTTTGTGTACCTGCCCGTTGCTGGCAGTACCGCCGGCTTCTGTACGGCGCTCGGAATTCCTGGGAATTCCTGTGAAGCCTTAAGCGAGAGGGTCCGCAGGTTGACGTTCAACATGGGAGGTGCTTTTGGTCTCCGCTGGCCTCGGCTGAGGGCGGTGGCGCGGGGTCTGCGGGGACGTGCCGGGTGCTCCCGGGCCATCGGGGTTATCTGAGGACCGGTGCCCCGCAGTGTCCCCGGGCTCATGTGCTGGGATGCTGACTGCCGGCGTGACCGGGCGGCTGCCAGCGGGGGACAAAGAGCTGGGATGCAGCGGGGATCGCTCGGGTTTCCGCTCGGCGGCTGCCAGCGTTAATCGCATCAGCTGCTGACGGAGGGGAGAAAAGAGCGCGTTCCTGTAACATTGGTGAAATGGCAAAATAGGATAGGTTTGAGAAGAGGATTGCTCGCTCACTAAACCGTTTCTAATGTTACTCTTTCTCTAATTCTCCTCTTTTTGTGTTGGTGCTGTACAGATGCCACTTTTTTGCATTTAAAACCAAGACAATAGATCTTAATACTTATTTTTTTAAAAAAAACCTCTTTGAGAATAAAATCTGTCTAGAAAGCTGTAGCAAAAAATCTGAACTGCAGCTGTTTCTGGGAACACATAATTTTATTTGAGCCCCACGAGACCCCCGGTGTCCCAGCCTGCCCAAGCACAGCAGGAGGTGCTCAGTGGATTTTGCCAAATCTCCAGGGTTTCGGTTCCCCCTCCCTCACTACAGTTAGGCTAATGATAACACCAGTCCCTTTGCTACTCGATATTAGTGGTTTGTTTATTCGTTACGCTCACATCATGATTTCATTGTCTTCTTTGACTCAAGGGGGAGGCACTCAGGCAAGTTTTGGTCAACCGTTACTATGGCAACGTGCGACCGGCAGGACGGCGCGAGAGCCTCACCACCTTCGGCAACGGGCCCTTGTCTGCCGGAGGCGCCAGCAAAGCCGGGGCAGGAGGTAGGACGTGCTGCTGCTCATCATGGTGCGTGTCATCTGCCCTGCCAGATGCTGTGTGTCTGTGTCTGCCTGGCAAATCAGGTGAAATGGGTTGGGTTTCCTGCCCTCCTCCCCCCCTTTTGGACTTTTCCCCAACTGTTCTATTCCGTGAAATCCCAAAAAAGAAGGAACTATCCACAAGGGTGGGGAAGAAGTCCTGCTTTCGTGTCGCTCCTGGCTTTGGGAACTCCAACGTGTTTTAACTCTCCTTGAAGGATTCCACTTTACGCTGAGCAGAACATCGCTCTCCTGTCTCTGACCATGTCAACTGCCCTTTCCTCATCCAGTTGGGAGCAGTGACCTTTTTATCCTGACTGCATTTGAGAAAGTACTTTAAAATTAAACAGGCAGAGCTTTTTACACTTTCCAGAGACCGTCTTGGGCTGGCTTGGATTTTGTGACTTTGCTTTGAATGAATGTGCTTAGAAAATCTGATCAATTTAATATTTGCAATAATATTTGGGAAATGTGCTCATAGGGATGTCAGATTATTGACCATATCTAAAACAAAACCATTTCATTGTATTATAGAGAGATTGCGGGGTAGGATGAGCAAAAATTTGATTTGAAGTCAGTTATAAAGTGCAGTTTATTTAATTTGAGACCATTGCTAAAAAAGTCAGTCACGTCAAGCATGCTTTGTCAAAACCAAGTGCAGTGGGTTTTGCCTCTTCAAAATAAAGACAGTGGGTAATGCTGTTGAAAGCAGGCCTGATCAGAAACAAACAAATGAACAAAACCAAAAAACCCCCAACTATTTCCCCTCTGTTCTCTGAAGTTTATATATATTTCATTAGTCCTTGTTTTGTGCTGCCGGCTGCCATACTCTTCTACTTTCTAGAGCATTTTCTTCGGTTCTTCCTGCCTTTTCCACAAACTCCTGCTTGCTTCTCTTGTTTGGTCTGTTTATCCATGAGGTTCACGGTTCTGTAATTGCACAGAAGCGTGGTGTTGGCCTTGCCATCCTCTAGAATTGGTTCGATGGAACCCTCACTGGTCCTGCAGAGCCTCTAGCTCTCTTTGTATCCCTGAGTCCGTGCTCTTTCCAGAGTCCTCCTCCAATACACCAGCCTTCTTTCCATTTTCTGCTGCTAATGAAGGCGGCAGTGGCAATAGCCGTTTCCCGTTGCCAGCCCAGGCTGTCTTCCTCCAGGACACCACCTCCTGCAGACTCGCGCGCGCTAAAGCGATGTTACGTGCCCATCTTACGACACGCCTGATCTGTGCTTTGAGTTACAAACTCTTCCTTGCAGAAATACTCAGGACCGAGTTCATCGCTGTTAATAAACGTGTGCGCATCATTCAGGATAGGTTAATAATTTAAACCAGAAGAGAGGTACCATCACCGTAGGGTTTGAATCTCAGCCTGTTTCTCGTGATCGCCTTTATAGGAGGAAGCTCCGGATCGAGTTCAATGAGCCGAGGTGAGATGAGTTTGGCGGATGTCCAGTGTCATCTGGATAAAGAAGGTGCATCCAACCTGGTCATAGATCTCATCATGAATGCCACCAGCGACAGAGTCTTCCATGAGAGCATCCTGCTAGCCATTGCCCTCCTGGAAGGTGGGAACACTACAATACAGGTAGGGAAATGGAAAACTTCAAGCTTTTAACTCAAACATGTTGGGAAGGGAGATGTTTTTATGAAATGCAGGAAACTTGAGGAGGTTAAGGAGATGGGAGGGGAAATGACTAAATGATCTTTGACCTGTAATTAAGAAAAACATCAGTGTCTACCATGCAAAAGTTAACTTAATAAATGTTTGCATGGGCACTGAGTAGTTGAGGTATTTCCCAGGGCAATATAGAGGAATGTTTAACAGAACAGCTTCGTAGTGTAAGTTAAAGTGACGGCTCCTATGAATAAGTTTAGGCAACTGCAACGTGCTCAGAGACTTTTACAACTAGCTGTTAGATTTCAGACTGAAATTTAAAATAACAGTAAACTCCAGACCAGCACCGTTCTCCTGTAATCTCACTGTCCTTCGTTCAGTGTTTTAAATAAGGATTTGGTTTCCCTAAATGAGAACTGTGAGTAGTACAGGTATGGTATTCTTCCGAACTGGAAGTAAAACCTTATTATGACAAAATGTGGCCTACAAAGATTACCAAACACGTAATATCTTATTCTTTTGACTTTGCATATGTTCTGTTTGCCAACAGTCTCTCTGTCTTGGACAATGGGCTTTGTGCGTAGCTGTTCCAGAGAATGTTACCCCTTTCCTGCCCCGCTGCAGCCAGGCTCTTTTCAGTGGTTCCCAGTGACAGGACGAGAGGTAACGGGCACAAGCTGGAACAGAGGAAGTGCCCATCGAATATGAGGGAAAACTTCTTTACGGTGAGGGTGAGAGAGCACTGGCACAGGCTGCCCGGGGAGGGTGTGGAGTCCCCTTCTCTGGAGACTTTCGAGCCCCGCCGGGATGCAGTCCTGAGTAATGTGCTCTGGGCAGTCCTGCTTTAGCAGGGGAGTTGGACTGGATGATCTCTAGAGGTCCCTTCCAACTCTGAAGTTCTGTGATGCAGTGTTTCACATGTCCAAACAAAACAATCGGTGACTTGTTTAAGGTCTATTCTGCAGATTGCTCCTTTCACTCAGAGGAGTGGTACATCCAAATGTTTGATACACATAGTCTGGAAAAGAGACGGCTGAGGGGTGACCTTATCAATGCTTACAAATACTTAACGGGTGGGTGTCAGGAGGATGGGGCCAGGCTCTTTTCAGTGGTGCCCGGCAATAGGACAAGAGGTAATGGGTACAAACTTGAGTGTAAGAAGTTCCAGCCCAACATGAGGAGGAACTTCTTTACTTTGAGGGTGGCAGAGCCCTGGCACAGGCTGCCCAGAGAGGTGGTGGAGTCTCCGTCTCTGGAGACATTCAAAACCCGCCTGGACGCGTTCCTGTGCCACCTGCTCTGGGTGACCCTGCTCTGGCAGGGGGTTGGACTAGATGATCTCCAGAGGTCCCTTCCAACCCTATGATTCTATGGTACGGAGTTAGGCGTATAATTTGGTGCCATTTGTGCTGCATCCTTATTAGGAGCATTATTTAGGTACTTAGATAAAAGATGCTATCATTTTCAGAAGAGCTTGGGCAAAGAGAACTAAAGAAACCTTATATGTGTGGCCCACTGTTCCCAGTATGGTGTAACCACTCCCCAGTCCTTTCTTCTTCTGCCCTGAAAACCCAACTATCTGGAAGTCTGTCTCTGATACCGCTGCAGCAGCACAGAGCCACTGCAGTGATGACGTTAGTCGTAACTACACCTCGGTGGCAACTTCTGGGAGAAGCGTTTGACCAGACGGGGGGCAGCGCCCCGTCTTGCGCTCTCACTGTGGGCTGTTGCCAAAAGGGCCTGTCCTGTTCCGGGCAGCTCTGCCCGTCCCTCCTCGTACGGCTCGTGCAGTGGGGGCTGAGGTGAATTTCGAGTGGTTGATCCGATGGAAGACCAGCCTGCCAGTGAAAACAGATTAAATCCCCTAGAAATGCCTGGCTCAAACCTGACCAGAGCTGTGCTGAAGGGCAGCTGTGTCCTCCGGGCAGCAGTACGTGGTGAGGTTTGAGGAAGTGGAATGTGGGGCGGAATCCTGGATAGTTATGTTTGATCATTAAGGTTAAAACATGCGCTGGATCTCTACAGCAGCACCCCTTGTGTTCGTGCAGACTCCCCTTGAGAGGAGAGGGAAGGTTTTTGGGCTCCTTCACTCTGTCTCTGTAATTAGTGCCCTCTTTTTTCCCCTGTGTATATGCTCTAGGATGAAACCGCTTTGCAAAAGACAAAGTGGGAATCAAGCGTTTAAAATCCCATGTCACCTTAAACTGCAATGACAGGATTAACATTCCTTGGGGAGAGTCACTCCTTCAAATTTCCTGCGCTTCTCCAATGTAAAGGAAGCTGAGCTTTCATCTCCCTAGCACCCGGGGAGCCTCAGGTAACCTCACACTGTCATGCTGGAAGGAAAAACACATTCTGCACCAGCCTGATGTGGAGAGAGCCTGTGCTTGTGCTGGAACCCAGAACTAATGGGCTGAGTAGAGTCGCTTCCCACTGTGTGCGAATCAGGGCTGGAAGCACATTCCTTAGCACGTCTGGTCAAAACAAACAGGGAAATCTACAGTCCATCTCCAAAGACACCTTTTTCACCAAAGAGGGAGATTCTTTCGTTTGCATTTGCTGTCTGTAAGGGAGTCTGCGGAACAGCTCTGTGGTTCGGAATGAGCTGTTGGCACGGGGGGCTCACAGCAGGTGCTGTAACACTGTCACATCCGTGCCCGGCGCTCGGGCTGGTTTCTGGTGCTCTCTTGCCTTTTTAGATGTTACTTCCACAAACCAGAGTAACTATTTTCCGTCCTTTCCCACTCAGGAATAAGCACTTGGCAGTTGTCTTTACGTTCAGAACATGTTCTGGGCAGCGGCGGTGCCGCGGTGCCTGTGCGGGTACGTGCTGTAATGCAGCGGCGAGGGGCTGGGGGGGGCTCTGGGGTAGCCTGCTTATAAGTACGGAATGTTTTAGGAACTAAATGACTCGTGGTGCCTACAGCTAATGAATGCCGTAAGCTCCGAGGTCTCGGGCACACCCAGCAGCTCTTACTCATGCATGCAAAGCACAGATGAGACTTTATTGAAAATATCCAATGGAGGGTTGTGGTGGAGATATTCTGTGTTCTAGCAATCCTGTGGGCTGACAGCAAAAGGCAAAAAAGAAGGTTCATCAGTGCACAACGATGTTCCATGACTTAGCTCGGCATTGATTAATTGGTCCTTGTTCTCGGTGGTGAGTTGGCAGGTGCTTGGCTTTACTTGCAGTGGCTCGGGCAGAGTCAGGGCCCGCGGGGACTGCTGCAGTGTCAGTCAAGAGCAGCACGTATTCAGCACTCTGGTCTTTCAGTAGTATTTGAGTCACGAAAGCCAAGTAAGTAAAACTTTAATGGAAAAAAAAAATGCCGACCACAAAGCTTAACTTCTGGGAGAACAGCTGGCTCAACGTTGGTGAATCAAAGCGAAGGTGGAGGTTTTGCTCTTCAGTAAAATCACTATTTCAGGTCTGTATCTCCCAGAGTAATTGCTGAGTGGTGTCCAAGTTAAACTGGTGTCCTGAGACGGTCAATTCATGGAACCGAGCTTTTCTCTCTTCACGTGGGAAGAATGGTGTATCTGCTCACCCAGAAAATACAGAAGGTGTGGGTGCAGCCCAGCCGTTGGGGTCGTACTGGTGGGGTACTCGCTGTTCTGCACGGCTTCAAGTCCGGTGGGTGTTACAAAACAGCCTTTCGCTGCAGCACAGTAAGGATTTAATAAGAGCGTGGCAGTGTGATGGTCTCCTACCCAGTGAGATTTCATTTTTACAAAATACGCTGCCAAATTTGTCTGCTTATGGAAACTAGATGCACTTACGGAAACGAACCCAATACTTTCCGTGGTCTTTCATCCTGATCTTTCTGTAATCTATATTTGTTTGGTAGATTTTGCAGTTTAGGTCGGTGGGGCTTCACAGCAGCCTGCAGAGTGGATTTTCTGCAGTTCTAGAGCAGTTTCCAGTAACTGCCAGTGGAAGAGTCATCTTCAGTCTCTGGACTAAAAACTGCGTTCATTTTGCATCAGATATGTTTGTCATTGTGAAAGTTGCCCTAGCCAAATCGACCAGCTTCGTCTTTGAGGTCTAATGCAGTTTATCTTCATTTCGCAAATTTTTTTTTGGTTATTATTAGCAGCTCTTGATTTATCATATTTCGAGCAAGTTCATTTTGTGCTCAGTCTGAATAATTTTTACTGAACCTAAATTACTTGTATCTGCAGGCCTTTGAGAATAGGAAACTGGTGGGATAGGGACGGGTTATGTAAAAAGGCTTTTTGGCAGCAAAGCCAGAAATGTGTCACCCCTGCATGGCATTTTCTGAACTCCAGGTTTTCACACGGGAAATGAATTCGGCCTGAAGTTAGGCGCAAGGTTTGTACTGACACACAGGAACTTGCACATGATGATTGTAATATGGTTAATAATGGGAGTTCCCGGGTAACTCCCCTGAGCATCACTGGGAGAACAGATCCCCATGATGCTGGGAAGGGATAACTGGAATAGGTGTTACCGCTTCATTACATACATGCAGGGCCAATATTAAGGCTAGGCAAAGTAGGTGGTTGCCAACTCTAGCAGAAAAGCAAATCTAGAAATGTTCCTTATTATAATTGGCAGGAGTGATTTTTATTGTATTGTTAGGAAAATTCATGTGGGGGAGAAGCAGGACAAGAAAAAATACTCCCGGTTTTCCTTAGGAAGGAGGCTAAGCCGGTAGAGTATGGCACAGTGAATCCCACGCTGCGGTGTTCTGCTATAGGGGTGAACGTGGATGGGATAAATGAACTGTTCTGGGAGAAAGACAGAGGTCTTTGCCCACTTAAAGCTTTCTGCATGGAAAGTTTTATGGGTTATTTTTAGTTTTTGGAATTCACTTAGAAACACTGTCGGGTTCTTTGGTAACAGAGATGGTGATGAAGGTGTCGTAGCCGTGTCCCGCTCGGCAGGAGCTCCTGGGTTTTTTTGGTTGGGAAGCCTGCCCTCATTTGTAAGGAGGTGGAGGTGGAACCGCAGGGTCGAAACCGGACAACAAATAAACTTGACAAACGCTGCTGCTTGCCGAAATGAACATTACATAAAGCCCTTTATTAATTTATATAACCCTCAGCATCCACCTCGAGAGCGCTGGCGTCAGCGGTTCCGCACGGAGCGGCCCTGGGGGGATGCTCTCCCCTGAAATGGTGAGGGGCGACCATGCCCTGCATCCCGGGCAATGCCGGCCGGGCAGCCCCCGTGGGCTGCTGGCTCGGGCACACGTTGCCGGGGCTTCCCTGGTGGGTGTATCGCTCGTGGGCACGCTGCACATGGGGCTGCAGCCCCTTGGGCAGGGATGGAAGCTTGGTCCGTTCCCCGCGCACGCCGCAACGCGGCCGGTTTTCCTCCATTAAAGCAACCCTGGCGAGTGAGTGACAGCGGAGGAAATTGCTGAGGACGTCTGTCACGCTTGTCTCTCATCTGCCAAATAAAAATTATATGCGCCGTTACTCTGCCTCACCTCTGTGGAGTTTCGGGTTTCCTTGGTCGGTGGAAGTTCATGGCGAGTCAGGTCCCTTACGTAACTGCCTCTCCATGGAGACTTCGGTCCGCTCGGTTAATTAGGGATCTTCTCGAAAGTTAGATTGCGTGACAAATTACCCACACGCGCACATCGGTATTTTCAGCAAGGGAAGGTAAAATGAGGTTGATGGCATTAGTTTAGTTTAAGGCGTTTTTTTTTTTTAAGCGCCACTTCAAAGTGACATGATGCAGAACTACCACTTTGAAGTGCAGAAGAAGTGAAAAAGTATCCCCAGCTCCTCCCGAGACGGGCTGCAAGCACGGAGGGTGAGGTGGTAGGAGTCAGCACCCAAGCAAAAAGGGATTGTTTTTCAGGTTAGAAGTGGGACTTGCTCCGAGCTTTAAGGCATGTGAGCAGACTCGCTGCTCCTGCACAGAGGATGATGATGGGATCTGCTCTTCTCAGCTGCCGGGGGAAGGAGGGATGACCGGGATGAGGACCGGGGGCCACCACAACTAGAGATAGCACCAAGGAGCCTGTAGTGGTGGACCGGAGGGTCGTGCCTCCTTCACAATGTGGCAAGAGCGAATCAGTGTGGTGCCGAGCCAGGGTTTGGAGCTCACCACGTATGTGTGAGGCTCCTTTGAGTGTGGCTTCGAGTTTCTTTAGCTTCTAGAGCTCTTCAGTTCAGCCTGCAAAGAGGAGCCGTGGATTTTGTGTGCCCTCCTTGGAGTGCTCATGAGGGTTCGGGCTATGGCTGTTGTTGCAGAAGTACCAAGGCCGGGGCGGGGGGGGCTCTGAACAAGCAAAATACCAGAAATCACGGCAGCCAGCTCTTCATTAGTTTGGTTTAGTAGGAAATACTGGTTTGGGTAAAATGCTGGGCTAACAAGATTGTCCAGCTTTGTCTTGCACCATACACAGACATGGACTTGGTTGACGTTTCTCCCCGTGCATTGCCTGCCACCAGTAAGGAAAACGGTGAATTGTCTTCTCCTTTGCTGAACTCGTTGCCTCAATCTGTCCAAAGATGATCGATAGTTATTAAATAATTGCGGAACCGATGCTCAAAAGGGACGGAATCCCGAGCTGCCGGATTCCCGCTGGTGTGCGTGGCAGGCAGGAGAGCGCCCTGGGGTGCGGCGAGCGTCGGCCGCAGCCCTCGGGCTGGAGGGAGCAGTAGCTTTGAGGCAGATCTGTGTCCTTCAGCTTGCGGTAGCGTTGGCTGCGAAATACCGTGACAAAAACGGAAGGCTAAGCGATGCTGAAAAGATGAACAGTGAAATAGTTGGAACCAGCCAGGCAACCCGCTTTATTTTTTTTTTTTTCCCACTTTTCCCTATTGGCCTAGATGTGTCCTGTCCCATTCAGTTGCCAAAACACCAAGAATTCCTTCTTCTCTGTGACAGCAATTGACCTGCAAAACGGGGAGAAAATTTTACAAAATGGTACAGACGTATTGGTGATATAAAACATAAATTTAGTGACAACAGTGGCGCTTTAGGGTTTGTGGTTTGGACTTTTTAAACCAGATTTACTACTTACAAAATTTGCAAGTCGCATCTATCTGCGAGCACACGAAACTGCACGTGATGGTAAATGCTTCAGAGGCAAGAATGTCTTTGGATCACTGGGCTTTTGTACATAGCAGTTGAGGACTTTTGGTCATTGATTAAAAAAAAAAGTCTCTTAAAATTTCTACTGTTTGTTTATAACAGGCAGAATTCTGCGATACAGGACGTTACATTTTTTTTTACATTGTTTTAGTAATAGCTGTTTAGGAAACTAATGCAGAACCGGCAAGCTGTTGGCATGTATTAAGCCTGTCACCTATGTCTTTCACCATTTTAATGACTTTTTCCCACCGTATATATATATTTTTTTTTTACATTCTGAGTATGTTGCTTCAGAATGTGACATTAA
>VYZM01017511.1:61224-119178 GCA_013398915.1 Dromas ardeola
TTTTCTGGTAAGCACGGGAATCAACAAAGCGCTGTTATATAACTTCTATTTATATCCCACTCGCTCGCTGCAGGCACCCAGGAGTAGCTGAGACGGGAATTTAATGAGCTCTCAGGGCTTGCTCACCTTCCAGCGCGGGTAGGAGCCAGCTTGTTTTTGAAGTGCGTCAGCAAATGAAACTGGTGGTGGGTGGGTGGTTTGGGTAGGTGGACTGACTTGTTGCTATGGTTTTCTTTAATTCCTCTGTCTCTCAAGAAGATCTTTCCCTTTTTTTTTTTTTTGGGGAGTCTACAGACTTCCTTGTTTCTCACACCTACACAGAGCTCGCTGGTTCGGTAAGGAAGTGGGATTCATGCTCCTGCCATGCAAGAGCCTTGCACAGATTAACTGAGTGACCCGGCGGGTGCGTGCGCCCACACGTACGCAGGAGGAACTCAAATAAGGCTCCATGCTGAAAGCAGGTCGGGCCCCTGAGGCTCCCACGCTTTGGGAGCCATCTGCTCCGTCTGTGGGGGGATTTAGACCCCCAGCCCAACAGTCAGCGTTTCTACCTGGTGTCAGCGTTTCTACCTGGTGATCCTCCCGTGTGCCTTCACCTCCCGGTTGATCGTTCCCTGTCATTTCACCGTCCTGGCTCTGGAAGGGCACGAGGGGACCATATCTCTCCATGAAGTTTGTTCCTACGTTTTTCTTTGTGAAATGGTTTTAAATTGCATGATGATTTTTAGGTGTTGCAGCAGGAGAACATTTATAAGGGCTCTTCCTGAAATGGGTGCAGTAATTCTGCTGCTGTTTTCATTGAAAGCTGGTCTGTGCACCCTCCTGCCCTCCAAAAACCTCCCCCCTAAGGTAGGGCAGAATCTCCAGGCAGGAGGAGAGCCTTGGAGGATGGCACGTGGATGCCCCTGCCAGAGAGTTTGTCTTATTTGTGGAAAATACAGCTGGGAAGTCCCCCTTCTGCTTTCAGGACAAAGTTTATTTTACAGTTTGCAAAAAAACCAGGCAATTGAGGTGTTCTGGCAGATTTTCCTTATGGGTTTATTTCAAACTGTGAAGTACGTTCAGCATGAAATATTTCAGCTGCCATTTCCTTAAGCTATGCAAGACTAATGATACCCATCACTCACGCCCCAGAATGATGGATCCTCGGCGAGTCAGGACGTATGAAAGGCTTCAAGAAAAAGAAGAGGGATCAGTGATATTTAAAATAAATAAGTGAGCGGGGAGAGAAAGCCAGGCGAGGTTTGAATTTTCTGCAGTGGAAGCCGTTGCAATATGGTTCGGCAGAATGTAAAGGGTTGGCATTTGTACTGCTTTCAGTGCTCGTGTTAGCAGTGCAGTTCCCCTTAAAGTGTGGCTGCTTTGAAGTAGCCCAGCTATAAGAAACAGTACGGGGGTGGCAAGCTCTTTCGCAAACATGAAGTAGCACAGAAGTTTTGCATTAGTTCATGCTGGCAGCCCATCCGGATAACCCAAGCGGGTTAAGATCCCCGTAATAATTCCTCTGTAGCGCTGGAATACAATGTCCTGAATTGAAGCCAGATCGCTGAGCTTTTTCTTGTGTCTGGAGGGACTTTCCTCTTTGAAATATCCCTGACTAGTCAAGTTCACGGGGGATTTTCTGTTCGCTGGCACTAGAGAAATGGGGAGGGAGATGAGAACAGTTTGCTTTAATTTGGGAGGTGTTTGCTGGGGCTTTGCTTTCCCTTATTTATTGGTAATCCGATGTTTGCTGTCCTAGGGAGTTCTCTGTGGTGTGTTTGGATGGTCTGGCAGGGTGTGATGGCTCTGCTCTGCCGAGATGGCTCTGTGAATTACAGAAGGTGCGGTCCCCAAAAGGCTCCATCCTCCGCAGGATGCCGGCATCTCCGCCAGCTTCTACAGCCAAATGCTCCCCTAAAATCAGGCCACCCTCCTCACGGGAGGAAGCACGGCTCTGAGCAGATGCATCTCCAACCCGACGCTTGCTAATAGGTTTTAGTTCTGTTTCTCACAGCGCCATCATTCAGACCGCGCACGCAGTCCAGCCTGCAGTTACCGAGCCTGGGGCGGGAAGCCAAGCCTGTCGGTGCGAAATCATCCAGCGGTTGTTCCTTTTCCTGCTTGGGGAAAGAGTCGTGACTGGGGGCCAGGTCCAGGTGACGGCGTGCAGGAGGGTGTTCCCAGGAGAGGTGACAGCGCACACCGCCAAAGCTGGAGCAGCCTTTCAAAGGCTGCCTTCATTCAGCTGGTTCTTTTTTTTTTCATTTTACGTCCGTTTAACAATCCTACATTGGGCACAGACTCACTCATCGTTACACTTACAGTGGATTAGTTAGCCGGGTCGATACTTGGTACACCTTACACAAAGCTGTCAGGGCTGCTGCGTTTCCCAGCTTTGCTCTCCAAAACATCGGCTCTGCTGGTTAAAAAACCAGTTTGCTACCGATTGCTGGTATGTGAGACATGCTAAGGAGCACGTGTACGTGCCGTGTGGTTATCCTGCCTCTGCAGTCCCACTCCCCTGGGCTGCTGGGCACTTAGCTGAGCTCCTCTTCTGCTCATGGTTGGAAATTACGTATATTCTGTCTCAAAGATGTTGGACGGCAAGGCAGGAAGGGAGAAGAGGTGAAGTGGAAAGGCTAGGGAATGTGCCTGTTCTTTGCTGATTATTTTTTTTTTTTAAAAATGTGATTTTACAGTCCAGATTGTTAATGATCTGAAATATTTAAGAGCGTGCCAAAAAATAACCACCACAGAAAATGATATTAATTCTGAGTAAAATACCAACAAGCAAAAATAGTATTTTCAGTTTAGCAAAAAAGGTAGGTAAACATTTAGTAGTGTATGCAAATAACTTGAAGGGGAGAGGATACCAAGTTCCTGAGACAACCATGGAAGAGACATAAATTATAAAAAAATTTAAAAATTAGTGACTGGAAGTTAGTGTGACATAAAAAGGAGCTTAATCACATGTTTCTAACAGTTACTCACCACTGGAACAGACTATGGACAGACTTAGTTCATCATCTGCGATGCCTTCTACAGAAAGATAGGATTCTTTTATCGAAATGATGCGTTACTTAAACACAACTTCGGGCTCGGTTCCTGAGCGAGAGCGAAGGGCTGATGGTGCTCAGAGATGCGCCAGGCTGTAGCTGATCAGTGCGCTGCAGTTTAGACTTGGCCTTCAATTTATTTTCTAGTGAAATTGGTCACTTGGTTTGCAGCTTTTCTTCTGCAACGTGTTTTGCGTGGACCAGGGAAATAAAGTTGTAGATGGTAAGGTGTTGGTGTTTACTTACCGTTCTCCTTGGGCCCGGAGGCGGTATGCTGGAGGGCAGAGGTGGAAGAGGGGTATTCTGCTGTGCGTGAGGTTTCTGGTTGGATTTCTTCAGGAGCAAGTTGGGTGATGGAGAGGAGAAGGAGGGAGAAGTTGTTGCACAGGTTTCCTGGTACCTGGTGTTACTGTTTTACTCTGTGGCATTTTAATAGACCCCTTTGGATGTCGGGGGAAGGAGTCGGTGTGGCTGGCTTTGCAGGTGTGCAGCGCCTGTGCTGGGTTCTTCTTCCATCCCTTGGAAACAAATACAGGCTCATCGTAGTGCGTGATGTATGATGCCTGTAAAAGCAGCAGCGCACTGCTGCCTCGTACCTGCGTGGAAACAGTGCACCACAAAAATATTTCTTCTCCAGTCGCCTGCAAGACTTTGAACTTGCAAACCTTTACACAAGAAGATTTTCCTCTTGTGTTTCTTAACAAAGCTCTTTCCATTGCCCCAGGTTCGTCTTGAATGAGTTTGTGTAGGGGGTGGATGCTCTGTCTTTAAAAATGATGGAGAACTCTTTGCGTGATGTCCTTGCGCATGGTGAGCACTGCTGTCGTGCGAGGAGCTTGTGCAGGTCATATGCGGATGTTTTTGAGTTTCTTGCCTTCTGTGGCTGTATAATTAATTGCGATCACGTTATCTCTGATACTGTCATATCAGAGAGGAGTCTTGGTTCGTTTAATCGGCCGGTTGGAGTGCTCTGGAGATGCATTGCGTTTCATTGAGGTGCGTGTACTTGTAGGGCTGTTTGCTGAATCCAGCATTCATAAAGCAAACCTCATGATCTTCTGTGTGTCATGTGGTGTTTCCTGTTTAATGCCAACAACTCTTTAACAGTCATTAACAAAACACAGTTGAAATAAAATACAGTTTCATACTGGATTATTTTAGCACTCTGTATGAGCAGGCAACTGGTCCACTGCCAGCGTCTCGAGTATGAGATGAAGCTCACATCTTCAGTTGCCTTTCAGGTAGCATTTCCTCTGGTACCTCATACTGGGAGAACCAGATACAGTCCACATACTGGTGTGATACAGGTCACAGGTCCCTGCCCTACTGCAGTTTTTTAGGAGATCACAAGTCCCAGCTTGGTGGTGGCTAAATCAGCAGGGTCTGGCTGGGAGACGAGAAGCCAGCCGGGGAGGACAGGGCTCTCTCTTGCTGACGAGGCGCTTGGATTTGGGGTTTGCATCAGTTTTATTAGGAGGCCCTCAAAGGAACAGCTGATGTCAAATGCTCCAGTGTCAGTGGCATGTTAAAAGCACTATTCTTCAAAAACGCGTACGAGTGCAGAGGTTTGCTGTTCTCTTCATTCCAAGCTGCTCTCCTTGCACTCTTGCTCTTTCAGCAGTCTTGCTTGTGGTTGCGCAATGTCGATGTGCAAGCCAGGACCCTGGCATACAGTAGTCTAAAATGGCCATTCCATTTCCATGTTAAAAAGTCAGATTTTTCCAGTTTTTGCTTTGAGGGCAGTGTGCTGCTGCGGCAAAGAAAGCCAACAGGATGTGAGGTTGCATCAAGAAGGGCATCACCAGCAGAGATAAAGAAGCCATTATCCCACCCTGCTCAGCACTGGTCAGGCCACACCTGGAATGCTGTGTTCGATTTTGGTCCCCACTATACAAAGAGGATGTGGTCAGGCTGCAGACGGTCCAGAGAAGGGCCACCAAGATGATGAAAGGACCGGGAAGCCTGCCATTTGAGGAAAGGCTGAGAGAACTGGGTTTGTTCAGCCTTGAGAAAAGAAGGCTTAGGGGAGACCTTGTCACCATGTTCCAGTATTTAAAGGGTGGCTACAAAGAAGGTGGAGACTCCTTTTTTACAAGGAGTCACATGGAAAAGATGATAAGTGATGGGTACAAGTTACTCCTGGGGAGATTCCGACAGGACACAAGAGGAAAATGTTTCACAGTGAGAACAATCTGCCATTGGAATAATCTTCCCAGGGAAGTGATGGATTTCCCAGTGTTGGACACACTTTTAAGATTCACCCGGACGGGGTGCTGGGCCATTTTGTCCAGACTGTGCTTTGGCCGAAAAAGGTTGGACCAGATCATTCTTGAGGTCCCTTCCAACCTGGTATTCTATGACCTGTAAATAACTTTTAGGATTTCTGTCATAATTATCACCACCGATTACCTGCTCAAGTGCAACTTGCAAGATCGCACCTCATAAAATACGGTATCTTTGGCAGCTGGCATGTGGTTGATTCATACGTGTGAAGGTGTTAGGCATCCTGACCTAAACTGAAACAATCCTTTGGTGACAACCATTGAACGTATGCACGGCACGCACAAGAACGCTTTACTGGAAATGTTCGTTTCATTGGGTTCTTTTCTCTGAAGTGCAGTGGAAAGTCAGTTAAGAAGCTTTGAAAAGATGACAAAAATCAAGCCTGTCAGTAAGTAACAATTACTCGCATACAAGGTATCTCTTCAGCGCGGTTCATTAAAAAAGCTTTTCCTTCACTGCCGCTTCGTCGCAGGGAAACTCCTCCTGAACAGGCGCTTGAGACGTGCAGCCAGGTGACAACCATCGCTCGCCTGACGAGAAATTGTGGTGTTTTTCAGAAGACAGCTACCCTTTCTAGAACCTATGGTTTATAGTGGTCTGTCTGTAAGATGTTATTGTTGTTATGCTCATTGTGTAATACTGGGAGAGTAAAAATTTTCAAGATGCAACTTAGATGCAGACTCTTCCTCTGTACTTGCAACCACCAAGTACGAGACCGTGCTTCAAAGGGTCGGCTGTCTAAACAACCCAGCCCGGGGTTTGGTTACTGGTCAGCAGCTCAGGGAAACCGTGCTAATGCGTCTCTTCATTATGATTGTAATTTGACGGCATTCTGTCCACTGAGTCTGGTCAGGTCAAAGAACCAGTTTAGAGTAAAAAAAAAAAACCCAAACAACTGGATAAGTAAACTGTCATTCAGACAAAGGATGTTTTTATTTTGGTATGTTTTATGAGAAAACAGGAAAACTCTTGATATAATAGTATTTTCAGAATTATTCTCTCATCCAATATTTTAAATGAATTGGGCACCCAAATCATCTTGTGTAGTGTCACAGGGCCTGTTTCTTTTGCAACGACTTTGGATTGAAGGCATCTCTTGCAGTGCTCGGGCATCTCTTTTACTAGACTGAATGGATGTCAGGAGAAGGTACCGGTGTGGCCGGCTTTGCCGATGTGCGATGCCCGTGCTGGGTTGTTCTCCTTGCCCTCCTCTGAGTTCTTCTCCTTTCCCTCCTCTCTCAGTTGATCACTGGAAATAATAACGAGCCCTTAAGGAGTTTACCTGAGGTGCTCTGGGCAGGTACAAGGTGTTGCAGAGGTGGGAGGGATATCTCATGCGAATATTGACCAACTTCTTTAAATAGTCGTGCTGCTCCTCTGCCTGTAATCAAAGACGCAACTTTATTAGTGTTTCAAAGTCATTCAGCGCTCCTCTGACTGCCGCTGCCTGGGAGTGATCAAAGGCAGGCGTGCCAGAGGCGGCCTGGTGTGCTCGCTTCGCAGGAAAGCGGGCAGGATATATTGCTATTCCCATTTTAATTTGTTTTTTCAATAAATCAGGCTTCATTCCTATTCATCATGTAAAGCTGTTGGATCGTGAGCCGCTGCAGAATGCTAACTAATTTCATAATACTCTGCATAAGGTGACCCACTTACAAGTTCATCCTTCAGTCGTGTTTAAGCTCTGGTCCTGATTTATGTAACGGCATATTGGTTTCATCAAGAATTGTCTGATCACTCCCTGTGTTGGCTCCTTTTTGACCTGTACATGATTTGTATTCTCCTCAATTTTAGGAAGAACTTTCTGTCTCTGTGCACATATGGGCAGAAGAACATTAATAAACCTTTTTAAAAGTAGTCAGTGCTTTGAGTTTTCCTGTCACTTAAAGATATATTCGATTAGGAATTAAAAGGAGTTTTAAGAAGTCTGCTGCAGACGGGGCAATGGAAACTTAGCACGAAATATCCCTCATTACATTGTTTGTACATTTTTGGACTGTGATTAACATTGACTATTGCGTGTTATGAGTCACAGTCTCTCTGATTCGTGGGCGGGAAGGCAGGACAGTTCTTTTTCCTCTGTATTTTGCTCATATCATTTTGCTTCTGAACTGAGAATCAAATTATAGACAATTCCATTGTCCTTACCTTAATTCATTGTACTTACCTTAATTCCACTGTTGTAGAGAGAAGTGTGCTGCCTAAATGTATGGACGGCATGATTTATTGCACTTGCTTCTTTAAAAATATATTTGGAAGTTGTTAATAAGGGAGTTAATGCCGCTGAGACACTTGGGCTTCCTTAACAATGAAGTACGACTCTCCATTGCTCCAGGTTTCCGTTTACTGAAAACTAATTAACCTCTCAGTCCTTCTGGATATCGTACGGTGCAGAAAGGTGAAATAATCTGTATTCAAACCTGCATCTGAAGATACAGATCCGGTTCCATTTTCTCTTGTAGCATTCGTTCTTCTGCCGGCTGACGGAAGATAAGAAATCTGAAAAGTTTTTTAAGGTTTTTTATGATCGCATGAAAGTGGCACAGCAAGAAATCAAGGCTACTGTCACAGTCAACACTAGTGACTTAGGAAATAAAAAGAAAGATGAAGACTCAGACAGAGATGTACCGAACAGGAAAAGAGGTAATCCCCAGTTGTTCTGTTTCTGAAGTGACAAGGGAGTAAAATGCTGTGTTTCGAACTCAGTTCAATTGATGCAATAATGCTCTGATCTCTGATCCCACAGAGCAAAGTTCAGAGATCAGTGGTGCCCTGGCTCGGGATTTGAAGAGCTTCGTCCCCTCTTCATCCATTTGTGAGATTGTGCTATTGAAATGATGAAAAGTATTTCTGAGATGAGACTCTGCCGCCTTGTCCATCGTGACAAGCTGCCCAAATCTGGTCCATAGTAACGACCCTGGACTGTGGGTTGTGGTCAGTGCCTTCTCTAACAATAAGTGGAGAAATCCTAATTTTCTTCTATAGCAGGTCCTTTTATCATAACTCCTGCTAGTGCTAGATGTGTGTGCCCTAACCAATTAATACCAGAATTTATAACTTCAATGTGGTTCACATAAAAGGTGCGAAGAGAATGACGTGATATCCTTCTAAACTCGAGACCCTCACATCACACTAAACATACTTACCAGAAAGAGCTGATGATGAATAGCTGGCCTGCGTGTGAAACTGTAATGGGAAATGGGTGAATAGATTCTCTGCTCCCTTTTGTTCAGTTTGCCTAAGGAAGATCTCTTCTTGTGTGTTTTAGTGAGAGAGCCCATGACCCAAATTACTGAGGAGGTCCGGGATCAGTTGCTGGAGGCCTCGGCAGCTACAAGAAAGGCTTACAACACTTACCGGAGGGAAGCTGATCCTGATGACCATTATTCGGCAGGAGAAGGAGCACAGTCTGCAGCAGACAAGAGCAAGGATGACCTGGAGATGAGCGCTGTGATCTCAATAATGCAACCCATCCTCCGGTTCTTGCAGCTGCTCTGTGAAAACCACAATCGGGATTTGCAGGTACCGCCTGGTTCCTGAGCAGGCACGCTCACGTCACCTTGCGCAGTCACTGCTGTCGCATCCGTCTCGCTAATCCCGTGCCTTTTTAAATTGATACATGACTGACTGTTTTCTTTGGCCTTGAACATAATCTGAAAAAACATATTTATACCTTGCTGGACAAATGCGGGGAAGTCCAGTTATCCAGTGTTCAGTGGCCTTTTCAATGTATATAAAAGGTGGTGGGATCAACACTTGATGTGGGTTTTTAGAAGTATATACTTAAAGCAAGCTTTCTGCTGTGAAGTTACTGATACACTTTTGAGAGGGGAAGGAAAGGAAAAGAAAAAAGTAATACAGGAAAATAAAGAGAGTGTTGGGACTTGGGTTCCAGCAGCCCTCATGCATATGCTTCCTTTCCAGTGAACAGATTCTTATGGGTTTTCATGGATCTGTTCATGTGCACAGAGTTCAGCACATGGGGATGGTATCAGGAAAGCCTCGGCTGGAGTTGAATCTGGTGAGGGACATGAAGGGCAACAGGAAGGGTTTCTGGGTTGTATCCACAGCAGAAGGAGATTAGGGAGGGCATGGGTCTGCTTCTGAAGGGGGCAGGGGCCCTGGGTGGTAAAGGACATGAAGGCCAAGGTGTTCAACGCCACCTTCACCTTGGTCTTTACTGGTAAGACCAGCTTCACAAATCCTAGGACCCTGAGACCAGAGGGGAGGTCTGGAGCAAGGAAGACATACCCTCGGTGGAGGAGAATTGGGTTAGGAAACATTCAAACAAATTGGACGTGCACAACTCCACGGTGCCTGGTGGGATGACGCAGGCCCCCATGGAGTGCTGGGTCCAGTCCTGGGCTCCTGAGTCCATCAGGGAGTCTCAAAAATTACTACGGCACTGGAGCATCTGGTGGGCAAGGAGAGGCAGAGGGAGCTGGGAGAGGTCAGCCTGGAGAGGGAAAGGCTCGGGATTCAGTAATTCTCATCAGAAATACCTGACAGGGGGTTGTGAAGAGGCTGGAGCCAGACTTTGCTTGGTGATGCCCCATGGCAGGGCAAGGGGGGTTGGAGCAGACAGTCTCCAAAGGTCCCTGCCATCCTCAGCTGTCCTGTGATGCTGGTGATGTGTTTGTATAATTTTAAATAGTGAGCCCAGAACTTGTATGTTAGTAATCTTATCTAGCGCGTGGCTCCACAGGAGATAAGATTTTTGCTTACAAATGGACTGCAATTAACGTGATTTTTGTTCGGCGTAACCGCTGCTGCTGGATTAGAATTGAAAGCAGGCGAGGAGCTGGTGAGAGGCAGTACAATGCACTAAATGCCCTCATAAAGGAGGAATAATTGCGGTGATTGCATATTGTTGTACAGCACGCCAGAAGTGTAGGACCCTGCGTGAGTGCTTTTCAGACCTGCCAGATCACTTCCGCTGAACTCGAATGCCCTGCTGCTGGTGGCGTTCGAAATCAAATCCGCATGGTAATGTTCCTGGGCTATGAACATGTAATTCCTTTAGCATTTTATGGGTGCCGAGGTTACACACATCAGGGTTTCTCCTAATTTTTTTTTCCCAAAAAACTATTTGATCTTTGTTTTGTCAAACAATTTTCATGCCGTTGGCGATGTCGGGGAGGAGGAGAACGGCAGTTTTAGGTGGCAGCAGTCCAAACCACACGCGCATGATCCTCTGCTGCTGCTGCTCCCTCTGCCCGGGCACCGAGAGCTATAGGAGCAAAACTGAATTCGAGCCAATGCAGAAACTTGGCCTGAGCTGCTCACCATCCTGAACAAGTAGATTTCCCAAACAGCAAGTAGTTGCATTCAGCTCTGGGAGAAAAAGGTGTTTTGTTTTGTTTTTTTAAAAAACGTTGGGAGGAACAATTTTTCAAATATAATCCTCTTGCTGCCTGCCTGCCTTGGTGCTGGCCTTTCTCCTTCAGCCCTGGAGGGGAGGCAGGAGTGTCTGAAGCTTCAAAATCGTGGTGTCTGCAGTCAGTACATTGTAACTGAACTCCTTATCAGTACTGCCAATGCTTAAAGGAATGACAGACCTATCCTGGAAGCTGTGTGGCTTCCAAAATTGCCTAAGTTAGATTTGAATTAGGAATCACCCATCCAGTGCAGTTGTAGGTTTGTCAAACCAAGCGTTTTACAAGCCGTTAGCAATTGTGAGTAGCCTGATGTTGTGCATAAACAGGAAAATGCAAGTCACGGCTGTAGGAGTCGATGTGTGTTTGAGGTGAGGAGGAAGTCTCTGAAGTGGCCGAGGGAGCTGCAGTGCTGTGCCTTCTGCATCACTCAGTCGTTGCCTGCGCACATAAGCCTGCAGTTTGTTCCGCGTTGCACACAGTCGGGGTGCTGCCCCCCTCCAGCTGACCCCGTGGGTCTGCAGGAGGACCTGCAGTATCTTCTTCAAATTAATGCAAGGACGGGACGCTTGAGTATGTTTTGTTCCCCGCTTCAGGCTGAATGCATCAGATCTTGCTGTGGAGCACTCCCGATATCGCTGTTTATCTCTCAGCACAGAGATACTTGAGGCTTTTATTAAACTTGCATTAGGTCTGACGCCTGATTGTGCGCGAGAGCTCAGCCTTGACAGCAGAGCTGTTGCTGTAGCCAGGCTGTCGCCTGTCCTGCTTTGGCCGGGCTACAGCCCCACCAGTTTCCTTAGGAGGTCTTTTCTGTACCATCTCTTTCTGAATGAAGATGTCGTTGTATACTGCAGCATCAGTCATGAGAACTGAAGCTCGTGACAAGCTGAGTGAAGCATCCAGGGAACGTTTGCTGTGAGCAAGAGCAGTGCTGGCTGGAGGAGAGGAGCGGGATCCCAAACACAGCCTGGGTGGAGAACGGAAGGAGAGCAGCCCAGAGGGGAAGGACCTGGGGGTGCTGGTGGAGGAGAAGCTCAGCACAAGCTGGCAACGTGCACTGACAGCCCAGAACGCCCCGCAGCCTGGGCTGCATCCCCAGCAGCGTGGGCAGCAGGGCCAGGGGGGGATTCTGCCCCTCTGCTCCGCTCTGTGAGACCCCCCTGCAGTGCTGCCTCCAGCGCTGGGGCACCAACAGCAGAAGGACACGGAGCTGTTGGAGCGGGGCCAGAGGAGGCCCCGGAGATGCTGGGAGGGCTGGAGCCCCTCTGCTGGGAGGACAGGCTGGGAGAGCGGGGGGGGTTCAGCCTGGAGAAGAGAAGGCTCCGGGGAGACCTTCCAGCCCCTTCCAGTCCCTCAAGGGGCTCCAGGAAAGCTGGGGAGGGACTCTGGATCAGGGAGGGGAGCCATGGCATGAGGGGGAAGGGTTTTACACTGGAAGAGGGCAGATTGAGATGAGATCTGAGGCAGAGATTGTTGGCTGTGAGGGCAGTGAGCCCCTGGCCCAGGCTGCCCAGAGAAGCTGTGGCTGCCCCATCCCTGGAGGGGTTCAAGGCCAGGTTGGACGGGGCTTGGAGCAACCTGGGCTGGTGGGAGGTGTCCCTGCCCAGGGCAGGGGGTGGCACTGGGTGGGCTTTAAGGTCCCTTCCAACCCAAACCAGTCTGTGATTCTATGATTCCCAGCAGGACAGGGAGCAGTGCCCTCCCTCCGGAGTCGGCACCTGGGCAGGTGACACCCAGGACCCTTCCATCCCACCACAGCCAAGTGTGCAGCTCCAGCATTACACTTAAAAATCCCATCCTCATAGGAAGAACATAGTATGACCAAATCTTTTTTTTTTTCTTACCAAGTGAGTTATTTCTGTGAAATAAAAATATTGTAGTAGTACACTAGCCAGTCATGCTCAAATTAAAGGTCTAAGCCGGTAGGTTAAATACTGATTTTGTGGAAAAAAAAAAAAGGCAGGAATTGATACAACTTTTAACATTGGATTGCACACTTTCTTTTATTCATAATCCCTGGAGGCAAAGCCTAGGTAATAAATAACAGTAAAGCTCTGCATGCTGCAGGAGAGGGATTCAGTAATTTGGCTTGTGGGGCAGTACTGCTGCAGGCAGGGAACGAGCTGGTTTAGCTCACCATGTTTTAGGCAAGAAGCGTGTGTGAAAATTAACGTCATAAGATGAAAGAGCAAGCCTGTATTCAGTGAAAAAATGCCTTGCCTTACCTGGCTTGACGGCCGTGCCCAAAGAGTGGCTGTCAATGGGTCTGTGTCCAAGTGGAGACCTGTGACAAGTGGAGTCCCTCAAGGATCAGTACTGGGACCGGTCTTGTTTAACATCTTCGTCAGCGACATGGACAGTGGCATAGAGTGTACCCTCAGCAAGTTTGCTGACGACACCAAGCTGTGTGGGGTGGCTGACACACTGGAGGGAAGGGATGCCATCCAGAGGGACCTCGACAGGCTGGAGAGGTGGGCCCATGCCAACCTCATGAAGTTCAGCAAGGCCAAGTGCAAGGTCCTCCGTCTGGGTCGGGGCAGTCCCAAGCACCGATATAGGCTGGGCAGTGACTGGCTTGAGAGCAGCCCTGAAGAAAAGGACTTGGGGGCACTGGTGGACGAGAGGCTGAACATGAGCCGTCAGTGTGCACTTGCAGCCCAGAAAGCCAATCGTATCCTGGGCTGCATCAAGAGAAGCGTGGCCAGCAGGGCGAGGGAGGGGATTCTCCCCCTCTACTCCGCTCTCGTGAGACCCCACCTGGAGTACTGCGTCCAGCTCTGGAGCCCCCACTACAAGAAAGATATGGACGTGCTAGAACGTGTCCAGAGGAGGGCCACGAGGATGATCAGAGGGCTGGAGCACCTCTCCTGTGAAGACGGACTGAGAGAGTTGGGGTTGTTCAGTCTGGAGAAAAGAAGGCTCCGAGGAGACCTTATTGTGGCCTACCAGTATCTTAAGGGGGCCTACAAGAAAGCTGGTGAGGGGCTTTTTAGGATGTCGGGTAATGGTAGGACTAGGGGGAATGGATTAAAACTAGAGATGGGTCATTTCAGAATGGACATTAGGAAGAAGTTCTTCCCCATGAGGGTGGTGAGACACTGGAACAGGTTGCCCAGAGAGGTGGTGGAAGCCCCATCCCTGGAAGTTTTTAAGGCCAGGCTGGATGGGGCTCTGAGCAACCTGATCTAGTGGGAGGTGTCCCTGCCCACGGCAGGGGGGTTGGACTAGATGGTCTTTAAGGTCCCTTCCAACCCTGACAATTCTATGATTGCTTGTAAAGAAAAACCTGATCATTTAAAAATATCTCTTTACTAAGATTTTTCTCTTATTTATATTCTTTCTTTGCAAAGTTTTTCCAATTAGGGATCAGATTTCTGTTAAAACAAAAGACTGTCCAAAGAAAACATTTACGCTTTTGGGGGCATTACCCACTTCAATGGTAGAACTGTTCCTTTCAAGGATTCTGTGTTCATCCCTTCTTGAACAAACCAGGCTAGGATTCTGAAAGTAGCCAATTTTATTTTCAGTCATCGTGTTTTCTCTAAAGGGTACTCGGCTTTAGGGAAGCAAAGTCTTCAGCACCCCGACGTGCTGTAGAGGCATTAAGAACTGGCTGCAGGTGCTGTCTTTGCGCGTGTAGCCCTATCTGGTCATGGATCCCTGAAACGGGGAGGACTGGGCTCCCTAAAAATGAACAGCAGCATGAAGTCAGCTAGCGAATGGTCTCCAGAAAGTTATTCACAAAGGCAGGAGTTTAAAGACTGTCTGACTTTGGGTGCGCTTCATCCCATTGGAAAGTATTTCTGTCAGTTAAGCGTATGCTGAAAGTTAAGCAGTATGAATGCTCTTGTCATGCTTTTCTCCTCAAAATCCCACAAGCTGCATATTTTTCGTATGTTCTAGCTGAATCTGCAACTCTGTCGCTCTTTATTCTCGATGCAGGGTCTCGCGGGTCAGGTTCATTCCCACAGAAAGCAATAGCATGGCGTGTTCAGTATTGAAGAGTTGTGTTCCCACTGTAGCCTCTGTGATGCCCAGGATGACAAACTGAAGAGCTCGGTCTATACTGGCTGAGACGGCCACAGACATTCCCTGGGGCAGTTTCTCACAGTGCAGTGGGGTCTTGTTTTTCTGCTATTTTTTCCTTCCCCTTGTTTAGCCATCTAACATTGTCCTTCTGCCTCCTGTGCCTCATTCCTTTTCTTTCCTTTGTGTTTATTGACTTTGGATCAAGAAGCTAAGGCTGGTAGAAACCTCGCTATAATCAGAATAAATGCCGTACCGCAGCCAGGGAGCATTTTGTTTCATCGCTTTCAGTATTATCCATTATTTTTGCTTTTTTTTCCTGGAGGGAAGGCACGAGCTCTGATTTCTGTAGCATCAACCTTTCTACATTCTGACAAGTTAATCAAAAGTCAGGATACTAAATGAGCAATCAGCTGAAATGTGCTGAATCACTGTCACCTTTAGTCTGCATTCATAGACAGCATTTTCCGTTTTTAGCTTAGCCTTCAATTGAATCTGGCAATTTCTCAGTCTGTTTGCCTTAAAAGACTTATTAGTCTGACGCAGGCACTAGAGGCAGTCAGTTAACGGCGCTCCTCTGCAGGCTGGCAGAAAAGACCTTGCTGGTTCCGTCGTCCCATGCATCTTGTTCGTCTGAGGGTTTTTTTTCGCCTTTCAAGTGAAGAGTTTTGTAACCCACTAGAATTAAGCTAGGTAGGAGTCCTCCTGCTGAAACTTCGAGGAAAAGAAAGCGGTAGTGGCTATCCATTTTTACAGGGTGCTGCTGGGAACACACTGAGAACAGCATCTGAGTCACTGGGAGATTGATTTTCATTAATTGGTTGTCTTTGTTTTGGTTGGGTTTGGTTTTTTTCCTATTTGGAATACAGGAGAGAGGAAACCTGTCTAATTCATGCTGATAAGTCTGGCATGTCATTAGAGGAGCTGCTCCTAATCAGCAGCTTCAAGCAGGGATTACAATAATTATGTGGGAAGAAATGCAATGGAGAGAATCGGCGTTTCGAGCCGCCTTCCTTCAAGGCGTGCCGTCAGGGGCCTCCTTGCCGCATGTGCAGGTGGAGCCCATGTGAAGCCGGAGCCAGGGAATTGCTGCTTCTCTCTTGGAGACAGGTCTTGGGAGGAGAGAGCCTTGAGTGGTGGTGGCAGTGAGATGTTGCAGGTAGGCTCGAGGGAAAGCCTCCAGGCTCAGGAGAGCTTTCTGTGTTGGGTTTCAGGGCTCTAATGGACGCACTCCGGTTATTGCTGCTCGTCTTCTATAAAATGTGAAGCCAGCAAGCTGCCCAAGAGAGGAGCGCATTGCAAGCCAGCCCTGGAAGAGGCTTAAATTGCTTGTCCAGGCCCAGTGAAATTAGAGGAATATACCATGCAATTGCGGGTTGATGAACTTAGTAAAATGTTGTGATCCAAACAGTTTGCCTTTTTTTTTAATCTTCCCTCCCGGCTTTGACACTCTCCCCGCAGAATTTCCTTCGCTGCCAGAACAACAAGACAAACTACAACTTGGTGTGTGAGACGCTGCAGTTTCTGGACTGTATCTGTGGAAGCACAACTGGTGGACTTGGACTTCTTGGTCTGTATATAAATGAGAAAAATGTAGCGCTGATCAACCAGACACTGGAAAGTCTGACCGAGTACTGTCAGGGGCCTTGCCACGAGAACCAGGTAATACTTCCAGAGCTGTGGAAAGCATCGCCCTTTCTCCCTAGACCCACAGCCTGTGCTCTGCTGGGCTGGGATCTCAGTCTTACGGACTTGTGTCGTCTTACAACACTGCTCGCTTTACTTGCCCTACAAAGGGGTTTTGGTTTGTTGGATTTTATTTCTTTATAAACTCATAATAATCAACTTCTCTTTCTCAAGGTCCCCTCTGAGGAGCTGAACCACTCAAAGCAGTAGAGATTTTTCTGCTTTCCTAGGATTTAAGTTGTTTTATTAGACTTGACAGACAGGGAGAGTGGGGAATTTCGGTACTTGAAATACTTTATAGTAGAAATATTGCTAAAACCGCTGTTGCCTGTTGTAAATGAAGCCAGAAATGTGGCTCCCCAGCCTGATGGGAGAAGGTTGAGCTCTGCAGCTTCATTAATGAAGGTGATAGCCATGGGGTTGAGGTTGTTTTCAGACACAGTCTTGTGTGTAGAACAAAGTGCATGTTGCTGCCGACTGTTCGTGCGCTTGCACAGGGATGCGGCAGTGGTTCCCAGTGAGCATGGGTTACGTGTTGGTGAGGACCATCAAGTATCGGCTGGGGGATGAGGCAGCCTCTGTCCAGCTCCCCCAAAACCATGCTCGCTGTCAGGAATATGTTCTGCTCCGAGCAGGAATAACTGATTTAAAGCAAGTGTGGGGGTTTGAGTAACTGTGTTACTGGGAAGGCATAACTGAATAATGACAACGATTCTGTTGTTACTGACCCACAGCTGGACTTAGTCTGCCCTGTGCCTCGAAGGTTGAATATGGGAAGATACTTTCTTTGCATAAGCTGGAGTTTTTAGGTGCTCAGGAATTACAATCTGCTCCAGTGGGAAGGATCAGAGGGCAAGGGCAGCCGTACTGCGTGGCCATGCTTGTCCACTTCACCGTACCGCCTTCCCGCAAGCAGTATAGCCAATTAGTTAGGCCCGTTCTTCTGCCTTTGGTCTAAACATGACTCTTGCTATAACCATTTCAGTGGGGCCAGTGAAGTCTGAAATCTAGAATAAACCATACTGAAGAGATAGTTGTGCACGTCAGTTATAGAATTGTCCAGGTTGGAAGGGACCTTTCAGATCATTGAGTCCAACCATCAGTTCATAACCAAAAGTTTCCGTCTGTAAGACGGATCGGGTGATAACAACCTTTGGATACGGGTACACGTCTTTGCAGTGGAACTCAGTGACTCCAGGGATCTGGAAGCCAGCAAGCTACCGTCACCTTCTACATTTTAGTTATTAGCCATTATAAGAGCAGGGTTAAAGGGTAAGCAAGGTTATGGAAATTCATTCTTTGGTTAGGCAGGACTGATGTAGGTGTTGGTTACCACATGTAAAATAAAGAAAACTCTCCCTAATCTTAGTAAAACAGCGTTCTTCCTTAGCTATGTATTCAGTCTGGACGCTTTGGCATGCAAATGCTTCGTTTATCAACTGTGTTGCTTTCTGCTTCCTGAGGCTGGGTGGTTTCAGTAGGACACGCTGATGATAGGAAAAGCTTGAAACAGAATGCCTTAATCTCATGTTATTCCACCGACTGGAGCTTTCTGTTTGGTTATCCAGCTCGAACAGCTTACGAGGTGATGAAAGAGGTGACTCTTCTGGCTGGGTCACCAGCCTAGACTGCATTTTTGGTGTAGACAATTAATGAAGTTTGAATTTTCTTTGGACAGAACTGCATTGCCACTCATGAGTCCAACGGTATTGACATCATCACAGCATTAATTCTCAATGACATCAACCCTTTGGGGAAGAAGAGGATGGACCTTGTGTTGGAACTGAAGGCAAGTGACTATTTCGTGTGTTCCATGTTAACAGTAAGATGAAACATAATTTCATTGTCGGAATTATGTGGGTGTTTATTATATCCCAGTATTCAAAAGTGCCAAAAAACGGTATGCATCAGCGAGCTGGAGGCAGTGCCCAAGGATTGTTTGTCACAGGTATTTCATCTTTTAAATAATAACGTGGAGCTAGCAGTTTTCAGTTGGGGGGGGTTGCAGGCGGTCAAGATGTGCTGAGAAATCCTAAAATAATTTCCTGTTAAAAAATTAAAGACGATGAAAACTTCTCTGGTGTTGGTGAGCTTTTAAATATACAGTGGAAGTAAAATTTATCGTGCTTCATCTAGTTTCCTGATACTTTATTGCTGGTTTTTTTATCAGTTGATGTTTAATCATAGTATTTTAGGGCTGTTCATATCAGTGGTGAAATAATTAGCCCTGGTGGTGGTTTCAAAATACGCTAGCAGGTTGTCTTCTAGCAATAGTAGTCACAGAGCACTCCTGCTTTGGCCTGTGTTTTAGAAATATTTCCTTTCTGACTTATTGTCCTGTCTTACAGCACAATGTCTAGTTGTTTTCCGTTGCCGACTCACACCATTATTATGGGTAGTGTGGGTTTTTTATTATTCTAAATAAAAAAATGCTTTTAGACTCAATTAGCATTATACTTCAAAATTAAATACTTTTATTGGTTTTTATTGTCAGTCATGATGGATTTTAATCTTAATTGTTTGTATTAAAGTAGTCTGGTGCCTTGTGGTAGTTTCCCATTTCCTCCCTCTGTTTCTTGGCACGAGCAGGTCGCAGAGTAATTTTCAGTTAAAAGCAGTGAGCACGTCTGTGTCGTCAGCCTCGGCTGTCCTTTGATTAAATCAACAGCGTTTTGGAGTTGAGAGCTGTAGTAATGCTGCAGTATCTTTAAAACAGAATAATACAAGCTTGAAACTTCAGCTTTTCAGAGATCTGAACCTTAACTTGGGTTAATTTGATGGGGGTAAAGTAGGTTTGAGAAATAAACCGGTGATATTCAGTTGTATGTCTCAATAATTGGAGGGGGTGCTTGGGTAGGTGAGGCTGTAGGAGTGCTGCAGCAGGCTGGCTGGGGGGCTCTGCCTTGCCGGCAGCTCATATCTGTAGAAACGAGGTATCTCAAGCCCTTCTGGGCAGCAGGGATACTAGCGCTCAAGCTGGGTACCCTCGCTTTTTGACTCCTGGCAGTGATTGGTGGTGTTCTCTCCTCCCTTCAGAACAATGCTTCAAAACTGCTCTTGGCGATCATGGAGAGCAGGCACGACAGCGAGAATGCAGAGAGGATCCTCTACAACATGAGGCCCAAAGAGCTGGTGAGTCCCCACATCACTCCAAAACTCCTGAGGCCCTTCAAGCCAGGTGCAGCAGCACTGGGGAGACTGGGGTGGCCGCGTCCACCCCAGAGCTGCTGGTGCAAGAGCTCTCTGCATGGATCGCTGGCAACTGGAAGACCTTTGGAGGATTTCGTTGAATGAATGCAATATCCACAGGTCTGCCTAGTTCCCAGGCAGCACAAGCAATTAGGGAAGCCGTGCTGAATGCTACAGAGGAGGAATTGAGCACCCAGCGTAAGGCAGGGAAGGAGCCTTGTCTGACACTTGGGAATCCACATGTAGAAGTTATTTGCGCAAGGGAGAGAGAGAAACAACAATTTCTTGTCGCCTAAGAGCTGTTCAGTAGACTGTAGCAGGCTTTTGGGCCGGTTAATGTATTAACCGCTGAAAACACAAACAGGAGATTCAAAGTACAGCTGAAGCACTGTCGGCTTGTCTCGGTGCACGTAGCTGTGGCAGGGACCAGCCGTCAGAACGCGATGCAGCGTGTGGCGAGGGTGGCCTGCAATATATTACCTAGAGGGGAACGTGAAGTTTAGTTTCTTGTGTCAGTGAGCTGGGCTGAAGGGGCCGAGTTTAGGTCTTCTGCTTTATCCTGGGTGTTGAGAAGCCCGCTGACCTTCTTGTGAATGTATATGCTCAGCTCCCTTTCACCTCTGCAAGAATGCCAAGGTGTACTGGCCTCAGCAGGCTTCAGCCCTCAGCCTGAGCTGTCTCTTCACTGCCCTGTGTCTCTCTTTCTAGGTGGAAGTGATAAAGAAGGCTTATCTGCAGGGAGAAGTAGAATTTGAGGATGGAGAGAATGGGGAGGATCTTGCGGCATCTCCGAGGAACGTGGGACACAACATTTATATATTAGCTCATCAGGTAGAATTTCACCTACAGCTTTTGTAGCACCAAGTGTCGCAAACTGAATAGCAAGAGAATAATTCCCTGAAATTGCTTTAATGGCCCAGCTCTGAGATAAACTCACTGCACGTTCTCTTTTTATCAGAGCAAATTCCAATCCTTGGAGAATCAGAAAAGAAAATTCTATAATATAAGAAAATTTTTGTAGTTTTCTTTTATAACGGGAAGCAGGCAGGCTCTTGACCAAGTTTCTGAAGACACGTGATTCAAGCTCTTGGCAGTACTGGGGAGCGATGTATTATTTTTCAGCTGTATCAAAGGTTACTTTGTTCTCCCAAGGAAATTCTACTCACAGATCAATTAAACTGGAAGCAGAAATATCACTCTGCTTTTATGGTTCTTGCCACATTCTCTCTATGTTGGAGCCAGTCAGGTTTGTTGTGTTGATGCAATGTGGTGGTTGAAAGGTAAAAGACCAAGGGAGGAAAAATACATATATATGGAGATAGATCTACTTAATATATTGATGCTACATATATCACTCCATTAGAGACTTCTTGTTCCTTTAGAATCTGAGAAGAAAGACCATCAGGATGCTGTAAGAGGAATTTAGAGCATCCAGAAGCATTTGTGGAGCAGTGCTCTGTGCGTCTGCTTTTCAATGGATGCAAATTTTCCCTTCCGTCCCTGCCTAGATACTTGTGTGATTAGCACACCTTTGAATCTGGGTGGGTGTAGGAGGATAGACCGAGTGTGAATGTTCAAAAAGTTGCCCGAGTCAGGCGAAGGGTGGGAGAGGATGGGTAAAACAGGCTACAACACGGATATTAAAAAAATACGTATTTGAATCATTCTGACTTGCTCCCAAAATAGAGCTGCAGGGTGTCTGGTTGGAATAGAACAAGCCTTCTGTCAACTTTGCCCTTTCTTAGCAGCTGACTGTGTACTCTTTCCTTTTTTTATGCCAAAAATCAGAAATTTAATATCATAGAGAGACATCTGGTGTCTCCCACTCCCTTTGCATTCCTTTATTTTAGTTGGCTCGTCATAACAAAGAGCTGCAGAACATGCTGAAGCCGGGAGGTCAGATAGAGGGAGACGAGGCTCTGGAGTTCTACGCCAAGCACACGGCACAGATTGAGGTACAGGGAAAACCGGTGGCTGCCGGGAGGTGTTGGGGGGGGAGGAATCTGCTGCTGCGGAAAGAGCCGCTTGGAAGAGAAACGGTGGAGTTAAACAACGGTTACATTATACCTGATATTCTGATTGAACTGATTACCTGTGTGTGGACTGTCATCTTTGACATAATATATATGTAGTTATTTTTTTATTTTATTTTTTGACAGCCACTGGGTGGGGGGGAAGCTATTTTTGAGCTGTCATGTGTGGGCTTTAAGACGGAGCTGAGCAGAGCTCTGTTGGCAGGAGGAAGTGTAACTTCGCTTCTGTTACATTTTGGCCGGTACTGCTGCTGAATCCAGGAAGTTAGTGATAGCTTTTGCCATTCTTTCTGTATTGAAATGACAATTTGGCCTGATGCACAAGCGAAGATGCTTTTTAAAAGTAAAACACGCACAAATATGGAGAGTTCACACAACTCTAATGAGCAATATAAATATAACTATTACTCCTCATACTGGGCTGCGCGATGTGTAACTAAAATTTGATAGGATTCTTAAACTGGGCAACCAGATTGCTCTGGAATTCAGTGCAGCTTTGGTGCAGGATTCACTGGGCCCCTTGGAAATCTCATCTAAGAACAGTATTGCCGGGACAAGACCACAGCATAGAAACTATTAGTCTTGGAGCTAAATATAGGCCTGCTTTGAAAGGTACAGTAAATGAAGTCTCTATCAAGCGGCTGTTCTATGGAAACGTGTCCAAGTTTCTACATGTAGCTGGTTTGAAAAGGGAACAAAAAAGCAGTCAAACCAAGAAATAAAAGCATTTCGTAACTAGGGAGCACTCTAATAAGGCTGCTGTTCAGATTGTCAGGTCGGACCGTACCATGGAGCAAATAGTCTTCCCTGTGCCCAGTATCTGTGAATTCCTCACCAAGGAGTCCAAGCTGCGGATATATTACACCACGGAGAGGGATGAACAAGGCAGCAAGATCAATGACTTTTTCATGAAATCAGAAGACCTCTTTAATGAGATGAACTGGCAAAAGAAATTGCGAGGTAGGTTGCTGTTGCCCGTGTGGTTGTGTGGAGCGTTACCAGCAGAGCGCTGAGGTCGGGTTTCTGGAGTTTGAAACGTTGGCTCGGTAGCAGATGGTTCCCCAGTGTGGCAGCAACCTTGATAATTGTTCGAAAGAGTCTGTCCTCTGTACGATGGCAACAAGCTATAATGAAGTCAAGCTTAGTGCAGGAGCAATATGGACCAACTGGAGGGGATCCAGGGGAGCGTGGTAAGAAGGAGCACAGGTCGTCGTCTTGTAAGATCCAACAGGAAGGAACAAATTTGTGGAGGCTTAGCTTAAACGAGAAGGCATTTGGTGGCAGGGAGAGAGGTATTTAAAAGCAGCTTAAACATGTGTTTTCCACTAATGGTAGAAGTAGAATTTGCTGCCCTTTTGGGCAAGAAATAGGCTGGCAGATGTGCCAGCTAAGTCCCTTCCAGCCCCGTGGTGCTAAAGTATGTGAAAGCAAGCATTTTCAAGCACTGCTTTTCCCTCTGAGGTTCCCACCGGCAGCTAGGAAAACTTGAAAAATTATATTTTAATTCAGACAGTGCACCCCAGTAAACTTTCTAACTCATTTGCTTAAAATTATTATTATTTTTTTTAATTGATCTCTTGCTTTGCTAAAGGAGAAATGTTGCACGTGAGGCTCAGCTTCAGCAGGCAGTGATGAGTGGTTAGAATTTACCGACAATGACCCTCTGAAATGAGAGAGAAAGCAGTTATTTCCTGTTCAAGCCAACATCTGATACCACTGTTGTTCCCCATGCTTGAATCAGCTAAACTCTAGTTATTAGCGCAAGGGCACAGACTGGTCCGGAACCACCTCCTGGAGCAAACGGGAGAGTGGACTTCTGCTGCCATCAGCCACCAAAACCTGCCTGCAGCACCAGGCAACCTGCACCAGCGTGGTTAGCAAAGGTTTTTCCCCTCAGGGGGACCTTGCTGGTACTTAGCCAGCATTGCATATCGTAGGAAAAAATCGGGATCGTAGAGTTGTTTTGCTTGGATGAGACCTTTAAGATCATCGCGTCCAACCGTTAACCCAACACTGCCAAGTTACCAATTAGGTGAGAAGGGACTTCTTGACCTTCCTCATTGTGAAAATTATTTTTTATAAAATTACTTCCCTGGTTGCAACCTCTGACGATTGCATTTTGCCCTTTCGCTCCGCACCTCCAAGAAGAGCCTGGCCTCTTTCCAGTTTGTTTTTGGGACGCGTATGCACGCACTAGAGCTGATGATGTGTTGCATGTTTGGTAATGGAAACTCAATATTTGCTTCTGATCGTTGGGATGTATGTGTGTGTATATATATATGTTAATAGATCTTTTAACAGAAAAGCAGTTGTAATCATATTATTTAAAATTATCAAAGTCAGGTATGGATAAGGCCGCCTGAAACTTGGTCAGCTCTACTGTAATATTTTTCATGTGTATGAATACTAAACAGAGTGGAGCTGTTTGCACTGAACAATGGATTAGTACTTCTGACAGCATGAAAATCCCCAGGAAGCGGCTTCCTAAAATGAATTCTAAGAACTCTACGAGAATACGGGAGTATTTGACATCCCAAACAAATGGGCAACTTTGTCTTTGACAGCATCCATGTATTCTGTTAGATTTTGTTGTTTGAGTTACTTTAATTGTCTTCGAGGCTATCTCCAGGCAAGCTGTGAAGACATCCATAATTAACAACAGACCACAAATTAATCAAGATCCACCTGCAGAAGTAGAGAATATTTCTTTTTTTCTTTAGGAAACTGGAATAATTTAGTCTGTCTCCTAGTGTTCTGGTCTTGTTTGGCCTCTGGGTGATACTCTACATTTTTACAATTGTTCTCACATCTTAAATGCAGGTTTGTGTTTTCAAGAGACGACTGGCTGGCTGTGTTCTGTGCTGTGCTCATGTGATACCACTTACCATTTATTTAAACCTGAGAAAGACTTTTTTTAAAAGACCCATGTACTTCCCCTTTCAGCTCATGGTGCTAGCCCATAATCTGAGCACCATAAGTCTCCCAAGGTCTTAATTAAGACTTCAAATGAGCCTGCCAAAACCAGGCAGAAGTACTGCAAAGGGCAGATGGGCTGTGCCCATCCCCAGAGGAAGGTTTAAAGTAAAACCTGGCACTTGATAATGACCCTTCATATAACAATTTTATACAAATGAATTCAACCTGCTTACAAATTCTTCCAATTAAAATGAAACTGAGAACAGATATAATACAGAAATCAGCGTATCATCTATTGGAAACATTGCTACATCGCATTTCGGTGAGGCTTAACATGCATCTGGCTAATTAGGTGCAATGAAGCTTGTATTCTTACAGTGCCCGGGTACCTTTTGTAGTCCTTTCCTTTGCATTCAGCTGTTCAATACATTTGCTTTTTATGTGCATTTCAACTCAGTATAATGAGGCATTGTATAATTCTTTTAACCCATTTTTTTGGCTTAGGATGCTAGAAGAGGTGATTTGCTGGAGAGAGGTGGTGGCTACTGTGAGGCTCAGAATTGCTGCACTCATTAACTTATTCTTCAGCCCCAGAGTTTGCATTTTCATCTCTTCCTTAAATTTCACTGTGAGCTTCTTTTCTTTTGCTCTCTGATATCTGTATACATTACCTCCTTACAACAGGCAAAAAATTAGTTCTTTCCCTTCTTTGAGAGCATTTTTAATAGAGGTTTTTTCTTTTTTTTTGCCACTCTAGATTTCAGGAGTACACAATTTGCTGTACAATAAGCCCGCAGGAGCTAAAATCAGGGGGATTTTGCCTTGATGCAGAAGGAATTACTGTAAGGCAGCTTCTTAGCTGTCCTGGTCGTCTCCTGGTCCACAACCACTTCAGAAAATGAATCTTTTTGCTTTCTGTGCCTCTTGGTTCTAGCTGCAGAGATTATTACAATGGAAGTCTTTTTGAAAAGTATTTATTCGTAACCTTAAGAACTGAAGATGTGCAGCTGTTGAACTGTACGCTTTGCTCTGTGCAGATGTGCTTGTGTCCTTTGCCCCCAGAGTGGAGGGAAGGCCAGCCCAGCTTCAGCTCCGTTATTATGCTGGGGCTATACTGGTCTATTACCAGCCTGAAGTAAAGTTGTCTTACTGGCTTGGCAGCTAGTCCTAAACATTTCAGCTTTATTGCTATCTCACTGGGCTGCGTTTTGTGTCCTAATTGTCCACCTTGCACTGTCTTTGCTGCATTTTTTCTGGCTAGCTGCAGCAGAGAAGAAGTTTGAAGGTGGGCAGCGTCTCATGTAGGTGAGACACCTAGGCAGTAACTGGGAGGGATGGGCTGAATCTCACCGTTGCTAACGTGTACAAATTTTCATCCTCCTAATTGTTCTTTGTGTGACTTCGAGTACAAAGTATATTATTAGGGGAAACCTGAAGTCTTTGACCTCTGGCACTTCTTAACTCTGCCACTAAATCAATTCACGTTTGAAAATATTTAACATGAGTCCTTTGCCTTGAAGCACTATGTAGGAAACTGGAAATACCCCAAAGATAAAGAGAAATCAAATAAACTTCAGAATAAGCCATGACTTCTACTGCTGTTGATGCTGTGCTTTTGGGAAAACTGAAAATAAACTGAGTTTTGGTGGAGATTAATTTTTTTATATAGAACTTTTTTTTTTTTATTTTAAATGCTCCATTAAAAAGAATTCTTTTTCTCTTTTGCAGCTCAACCTTTCCTATACTGGTGTGCTCGCAACATGTCCTTCTGGAGCAGTATTTCCTTTAACCTGGCTGTCCTCATGAACCTGCTTGTGGCATTTTTCTATCCATTCAAAGGAATTCGAGGAGGTACCAATATTTAACATACAAAAATACGTGAACAAATAAGATATAATGAGCCAAATCTTGTCTCGTCCTCCACTTGTGTCTGCATCCCTGTTTACTTCAGTGGGGACAGTAGAACAGAAATTGGCTTTTTTTAATTGCTTTGATTTAAATTGTGCTGTTCTCGGAGTTACTTTTTCTTGAGGCATTTGTAAGGAAAATGTAGAACCATGCTTTTTCCTAGGGGAAAAAATAATCAAAAACAGATGTCCACCTTTAATTACTTGACTGTTCTACTTTGTTTTAAAGTTCTGTAATTAAGTATTGAACTAAAAATATGAGAAATCTTAATTTGTTGTTTTCCTTGAGCTTGCATTTTATTAATGCCATTTTCCATAAAACTTTGGCGGTTGCATAGCTCTCCAGGAGTCCTCTGAGTGCTGGGGCTGGGTGAGTGAGATGACCCTGTGTTGGCAGGTGAGGTGTACGGGAGCGAAGTGCCCTTAGAAACGGATGGAGGGTGCAGGAAAAGAGCCCGTCTCCCCTCTGTACTGTCTCTCCAGGAGTCTCTTACCGCTGCGAGTCCTTAGAGCAGAGGAGGAGCATGCCAGCCATGTCCCCTGGCTCGGGAGCAACCTGCTGCTCCAAGGTTCCTTGCGATCCACGGGTACAGCTGGGCTTGCTATCATTCCTGACATAAACTATGGGTTAACATGTGCGGTTCACGCGGGATTGCACAATCTTGCTGTAATAGGTCTCACGGAAGTTGCTTTTGATCCAAGCAGTGGGTTTGTGCGACAGCGGTGGTTCTTAAAGCCAACTCAGTAAATACTCCCGCTGGAGTCCTGATGAGATCCAGCTGCTCTGCCTTAGATCCAGCCTCTCCCAAGAGTTGCACCCCAGGGCAGGTCAAGGGGTGGATTCATGTCAGCAAGAATCAGGACATCTGGAGAAATATTCTTGTGAATGCTCTATCGCGTTTTATCTCTTGCGAAGCTGGTGTAAAGGAAATGCCTAGGTAGGAGATTTTGCCACATCTGTGTCAACTGGAGTAAATAAGGAACCCAGCAATAAAACCTCATCCTAGAGAGGGTGATTCATGTTCAAGCCTTCCCTTCACTTTCTTTGAGATTCATAATGCAACAGGGCCAGTTCGATGCATATCTTTTCCTATTGAACTTCCCTCTGCATCTTTCTCGTGTTCGTTGTGAACTACAGAACCTGAAGAGAAGGCAGCTCAAAGACAGCAGTAGCCTGATTGTGAAAATCAGCTGAGTTCTGTGTGTGTGGCATAAAAGGTGCTTCACCCTTCTTGCAGCTCACCAGGTAATTTAAATTGAGGAGAGCCGTAGTTTTGTCCAAACGATGTTTGATAGCAGCTTATGGTCGCCATGGGGCAAAGGCAGTGGGCATGGAAAACAGGTATTTGGGGTTCTGCATACGGATGAAGGCTGTGGGAAGGTATAGGATGTTTTAGACTAAAATCTGGTGTTCCTGAGAGAGGGAAGAGTTATAGTTACCTTTTGTAACACCAGGCTGTGGTTTTGGCCATTGTACCTCCATGTTGCATCCTGTGACAGCAGAACACGGGGCTGGAGCCCCTCTGGCCTGCAGTTGGTTGAAAGGTTTTGACAAGCACGAAGAGCAACTTAATTTTCTGTTTCTAGTTTCAAAGATCACAAGTCAAAATTTAAAAGTCTGTATTTATGGCTGCTAGGAAAGCTGGTAATTAAATGAGTTTGTTGAGATTACAAGTTGCAAGACTGAGGGGAGATCATTTGGCATTTTGAAGATGCCCTACCCTACATATTTGAAATACTTTATTTATCAGGTAACATTTTGATAAAATCTCTTCCTCTTCTAGTTAGAATCAAAAAAGAAAAATGAATTAATACATGTGTGTTTTATATTTAGCTTTTCAAAAAAATTCAGACCGTTTGGGGGAAGTTGTCAGTGTCTTGAATCGCTCAGACGCGGTGAACTGAGCAGCTGATTAGCATCTGACTGCAGCAGAAGCTGCAAAACTTCTGACTTGAGGAGTGGAAACAAAACCAGAGTCCTGGAATTCTGTACTGGAATGGTGAGAATTCCAGAGACAGGGAGATCTTCCTACCAGGTCCTCCCGGTTGCACACTCCTCCCGCCAGCAGCCATCGAAGGGCCCCCAGTTTGGGTGCGGGCAGTTGATGTCGAGTGCCCGCTGGCTCGGTGAGCTTCGCTTGCCCAGGGCAAAGACACTGCTCCCCGTTTGCTCCCAGTCTCTCCCCGTCCCCAGGGAGGAGAGACGAGCCTGTGCCCTGGGCCCCGCTCTTTCCTGCGAGTCCTGGCCTGTGCCGGGTCCACGGCCATGTATGTCATGGCGTCGCGCGTCTCCTGCCGATGCGGAGCCCGGCCTCCCCAGGCTGCGGGTTACAGGCAACAGTTGAGGACTTCATCAACTCTAGTTATTTTTTCAGGCCTACTGGGAACTGCTGAAACTTGTGAAAGCAAGTGTATTCATGTGCCGTGGATGGCTCTGTCACAGCTGGGATGTTCAGACTCCTGTGGAGGTGCAGGCCTGCACAGGAGGTCTCCTGGGGACGTCCTTCAGGATCTGCCTCTCATCGCAATTCCCAAGTCATTCCGAAATGAGCTTCTGCATGTCTTTTGCTCTCTCCCCTCTCCGTGCTGTTTATCGTTCCCACTCGGGTGACTCTTTCAGGCTCTGCACCTTCTGCTGTTTGACAGCTCAAGTCGCAGTGGTGGCGTTGCTCTGGGATCCCAAGCTCCCTTCAGACAGCAGAAACATCTGTTCAACTTTTACGCTTATTAAGTTTTAATTTCCATCTATCCTCTGCTGTCTTTATTAATCTACAGTGATTTGGAAAAAACTAAATGGCTGCTCATGGTAGTCAGATGAGAGTAATATTTCCTAAGCCTTCTGAATTTGGGTGGGAGGAGGAAAAAGCCCTCAGTGAATATCTTGCCAATAAGACACAACAGTCTTCTGAGTACGTACTTGCAGAAGGGCTGCGGAGTGCTATGAAATTTGGGGGGGGGATGATCTTGCTTTTTTGCCCGTTGAGGAACCAGTTGCTTGAAGAAAAACTTTTTTTTTTTTTTGTTAAAGTGTCAGTTTTAAGAAATAGATGTCTTTTATATTCTGCATAAACCCAGTGTAAATGGTATTTTCGGCCAAGTATTTTTTATGGCTCTTTCAGAGAAATGTATTTTTAGCAACACGGGCTTGATGTTACGTAAGCAGACAGTCCCATGGGACGGTCTAAATAGAACCAGAAATAGCAAGAGATGACAAAAACTGGTATGAGGTTTTTGACCAAAAGCATAATAGGAGAATCTGCTGTGAATCTGGACGTGGAGGAGTGTGATGTCTGTCTTCACCTACCCATTCAATGCCTCTACAGAACACATTAGCAAAATGCCTCTCCTTTTCAGCGTTCAAGGGGTATAAGTAATGAATACTGAAGTGAAGAATCCTTTAGTACTGGCGCTTATCATTTACATAATGCTTTAGTAACAAGTTTGTAATTAAAATCTGCTGAAGGCATTGGGCTCAGATGTTCCACTTACTGCTTTGAAATCAGTAATGTTTGAACATGAGGCTGAATGACGCTCCAGCAAAGATAAGATAAAATGGCATTTATTTGGTTATTTTGGTTTTGTTTGGTTATATAAAGGATTGAAATGGGGTTTGTTTTTTCCTCTGCGCCCTAGGTACACTGGAGCCCCACTTGTCAGGCTTGCTGTGGACAGCGATGCTGATCTCTCTGGCCATCGTTATTGCTCTTCCTAAGCCCCACGGCATCCGAGCCTTAATCGCTTCTACAATACTACGACTAATATTTTCAGTTGGTTTACAACCTACTTTATTTCTTCTGGGTGCATTCAACGTGAGTATCAAGTGGGTTTTTTGAAGTTCTCTTGCACCTTATGTAAGGGTTTCTTACCTGCTCATGAAGATGTTGGGGAAAATAGCCTGGGCTGTTGTGGTGGAACTGGTGGGAGGAGCAACTCCCTCTTTGGACTGGTTCTTGCAGAAGCACTTTGCTGCTGTTCATTTAATCCTGGCTCTTCAGACTGGAGACCTTTAAGGTTCCGCTCAGTTTTGCCACAGTCTAGAAGCAGCTCCCACTCCAGCCAGAAATCTGTGACCCTAAAGTACTCGGTTATATGCTCAAACCTGTCTCCCGTTCAGCGACTGAGCTGCAGTATTTTCAGGCTTGTGTAAGATTCACTAAACGATGCATTTCCCAAATGTCTGCAGTCTACCTGCCAGCCAAAGAGCCGACACTAAGCAGTTTTGCTACAGCAGTGTGTGGACCGAGCATGTAAGCTGAGCCACCCGAGAACTTCATTAACACTCAAACCCGGATACTTGTGGTCTCTTGTGGCAAGTGAACCAAAAGTGTTTCTCTCTGGCTGAGTCAGCAGGAGCTGTGCAAAGATGCGTCTTCTCAGACTCTTTGCCTTTATTACGAAGTGCCCGGCTTTCAAGTGCGTCATCTAATAGCGTTCCTTGTCTTCAAAATACGTCACTGCCGGCCGTCTACCACCGAGTCACAGTTGCGTTGTGAGGGTGGTGGTTGTTGTTATGGGTAATTGTAGCATTTATCAGGTTCCAGGTGAGTTGGAGGCAGCTTTCCTCTGGCACTGATGGCTGGTGCTGCACAGGAGGATTACTGGGTGCGTGATCCGAGAGTGAATTGCTGAGGGAATCTGGAGCGCTTGCTTATTAAGAAGCAACAGGGGGTGTTTCGGAAATGTAAGTGTTGCTGGAAGAGTTATTTGACTGCAGGAAGTGCCGTGCTTAGAACAGGGGTTATTTCTTACCTCTCGCACCAGGGAGTGTTTTTACTTTCTTCTTGAAATGTTAGTCTTGATGCCCTCTGACAAGAGGCTGGAGACGGGAGTCAGTGCACACGTTTTATTAGACGTGCAGTTTTAGTTGTGGCTCCCTGTCTCAGCTGTGCAGGAAACCCAACAGAAGCAGGTTTTGACTGACATGTAAAACGCTGTTGGTGTAACAGACAGTTCAGATGGTCGTTGACATTGTCATGGAGCCGAGTTACCTCCAGCTTTGAAAAATTATCTTTTCTTTCTGAAAGTCACATATTGTAACTAACTTACGGTTAATCTTTCCTTAGGTTTGTAATAAAATCATTTTTCTGATGAGTTTTGTGGGTAACTGTGGAACCTTCACTAGAGGATACAAGGCAATGATCATGGACGTAGAGTTTCTCTATCACCTGCTGTACCTTCTGATTTGCGCTCTGGGGCTCTTCGTACACGAATTCTTTTATAGTTTGTTGGTAGGTATTCACTTTGCCTTCAGAATGTTTTTCTGTGTTGTCAAGTCCCATCTTGGGCATATCCAGGTGTGTCATACACCACTTGCTCTCCGTTTTGGTACTGGGAAGCTGTGGTGCAGGCACCTTTGAGAACTGCACGCTGGAGGTTTTGCTTGGGAGGAGTTATGGTGAGAGGCTACAGGACATTTCCTCCTGATTTGTACAGACAAACAGAGAATTTCTTGTTCTCCTTAAGCATGTTATACAAGACGTGTTTAAGGTTAAATTTAGATAAAATTGCTCGTTATGGTAAGTAAGTATGCAGTTGCAACAAAGGTATTTAGCATTTTCCTGTGTGTGTTAGTCCTCTTAGACTTTGAAGGTACAAGTTTTCTAGGTTAGATGGATTGTTTATGACCCTGCTCTGACTTCCAAGATAATAAACCAATTTGAAACGTTGTGACTCCCAAGCTATGTCAATACATGGTGAAGGTTTAAACCTTCTTACGGTCATAATAAGCTCTTAGGTGAGGAAAAAAAAATCATTGAAATATCTAGCCATAGAAATGTTAGCAAAACAGGAGGCACTTTTGGAGTTACCGTGCTATGAGTAAGAGACATACAGTCTTTGAGATGGTTTGGTCTGTTACCATCAATAACTATAACATAGTGTCCATGCTTTTGGAGCAGCCGGTTAACTTTGGAGTGTCTCCTTAGCTGCAGCTAGACTCCAGACCTCACACGACTGACACGGCTGCCTGGCATACGTGTTTTTTCTGTTTGGGGTGGAATTCATCGTGTACAGCACAATACCTCTAAGAATAAGCACTGAAGGAGTGTATCGAGTGTTGGTGGAGAAAATGTGTCACTTTTAAAGCAAACCTTAAATCCCATTCAGAACACTCTATTTTTGTCCCTTTGATGCTCGCTACCTCTTCTGGTAACTGAATTGGTTATTTTCTATATTCATGTAGGTCCAATTGAACAAATACCTGTCCCCTCACAGTCAGCCAGCATAGCCAGCACCCTGCCTGGGCTGTGCTGGTGAATTGTCACACACCCAGAGGTGGGGAAAAATGAAGGAAACATCTGTAATTTAAACAAAAGAATTTGGGCAAAAAATATTGCTCGTTTAATTACACACTCAGTAAACTAAGACTTAAAGGACAAAATGCTAATTGCATTTTGAAATGAGCTGTTTCGAGGTTGCAATGGGGCAGACAGTCCTAAAAAAAAAAGATACAACGGTACGTGTTAGTAGCTTTATGTTGGAAGCACGCACTGTATGTATAGCACTTCAGGCCCTCGCATCAGGGAGGGACTTCTTCCTGCGCGGCTGCTCAGGAGTGGAGTCCGTGAAGTGCAGATGAAGAGGAGGGTACAGCTGCCTCCGTTCTTCATGTCCCAGAGTGCATGGCACAAGCCTGGTACGGTGGGGATGAGAGACCCCATCTTCTTCGCCTCCTCCTGTATTTTTCTTTGCCAATATGTTAAATTTCAGATAACTATAAAAAAGAAAAAAAAAAATTGCTCTTTAAAACATCCGATTGGTATTGTTAACATGCTGCCCCCGGTTATGCCAACACATAGGATGCCACCAGTGGTATTGGTACTGGGTGTGAGAAAGAGCCTTTGCTTTTGTTCATTGTCCCCCAGCTCTTTGACTTGGTGTACCGAGAAGAGACCTTGCTGAACGTCATCAAGAGCGTCACTCGCAATGGGCGTTCCATCATCCTGACTGCTGTTCTCGCTCTCATCTTGGTCTACCTGTTCTCCATAGTGGGGTACCTCTTCTTCAAAGATGACTTCATCCTGGAAGTAGACAAGCTCCCTAACGAAACGTTGCTGCCAGGTTGGTACCGGCAACTCATTTTGACCTCATTGAAGAAAGTAATGGGCTTTTGTTCCACGTGGCGTGCTGAGTGTCTTCCGCCTCTTGCAAGACATACCGATTGCCTCACCAGTTTGACAGTTTCTTTCTTACAAAGGACACTGTTTAAATAGAAAATAAAATTTAAAAAACCCAAAGTGATCGGTGAGAACAGATACCCCAGTAGTTTTACACAACGCTGCAATCTGCTGCAGCAGAAGAGGGATGGGGAGGAGGAACCCCTGGAGGTAGCACTGGGGCTCTTCTGCACACGGTTGCGATTTCTCCCCTCGCTGTTTGCTAAAACAGTTGAGATTATCTAATTCAGCTACACCTACTCCCTCCCCCGGTTTAATTACAAGCAGACTTTAGGTAGGCCATCGTGAAGGAGGCTCTGCACTGGGAGAATTCAGTTCTGCCTCGGTTTGCCAGATACTGAATGCTTATATTGGCTTTTAATGGTGGGGGTTACCTTCAACATAACAAAAATTAATATTTTATCTGAAATAACAGACTGAATGTAAATGATGGGCATCAAAGAGATGCTCCTGTGAAGCAGAAGTTTATCTCTCTTTAACGCTGGTTTGCTCGTAGTTTTTATAGACTGTATTAACTTCTCTCAAATACTTGCCACAGTAAGTTCCGTAGCAGACTTCTCTGTGCTGACCTTAGGTTGCTTATTGTAAGATAAAATCTGGGGTTTTTTTTCCCCACTCTGCAGCATCAAGCAAGTAACTCAGTGGGTGGGAAGCACAGAAATGAAATTTGCTAGAGGAGAGGTTTGGGTTTTGCCTTGTTTTTTTTTTTTTTCTCTGACACTTGAGCTATTCAGACGAGTAGTATTTGACTTTCCTACTATTTTTTCTAATTTTACTACCAACCCTGTGAGAGACCCAGACCTCACGGACTCTGTTATTTCACATTTCCATGCAGCTGGAGAAATGCTAAAGATGTCTTACTCTGTGGCCGTAGGTTTGTTTTGCGACTTGCAAGGCATCGAGAGGCAAGTTTGCAAGGCACCTTGAAAATTCACTGTGCGCTAGAACTTAGTGTTTTGGGAACAATTTCAATGACTCTCTCAACTTGGGAGCTGATGCAAAATAAATGCACAGCTTTGGTCTTTAATTCATAGAAATAATAAGAATTTTATGTTTGAATTTAAAATCACTGAATGTGTAAATCAGAAAGTGCTGAGCCCTTCTAAACTCCAGAATCATACACTATTCTAAACCTGCCAGGTAATTGCACACTGAATATGATGGGGTGCCTTAATATCTGAGAAGTAATCTTGCAAAACGTACAAAACGTTAAATTATCCATTTGATTCATCACCTTCTGTTTTTAGATCGCACAGAACCAGGTGAGACCATGACCGGGGAGTTTCTCTATTCAGATGTATGCAAAGCAGGTAGCAGTGAAAACTGTTCTTCAATCATTCCTTCAGACCGTAAGTATCTGCTGTTGAATTCATAACTCGCACCCTGAGTTCTCCCCCTTTTTCTATTTAAGCACCTTAAATTAAAAAAAATAATAATTTCTTTAAAAATCCTATGTAATAAATTTGTCAACAAAGCTATCGTGAGACTAACGTGAAAAAGGATTAACTTAGGCCAACAGGATAAATTACATTTGTTACACGAAGTGATTAAACTAGAGAAACTTAGAGCTAAACTATACCTTGATAAAACATCATATTCTTTAATTTTCTACCTTATCAATTTGAGAAGGAAGTGATGCAGTTTACCTCTTTGCAAAGTTTATTATTTTAAAACATTAGGCTATTAAATGTGGTCTCAGAGAATAATACACTGTGAAATACGGAGCAGAACATTGTTTATTGTCAGCATTATTCTATCGAGCTAAGGAAACTTTTTAATATCATGGCAGGAAGTACTCAATGGATTAAGTAGACAGGGTAGGTTTGGGGGGTTTTGAGATCAAAGAAGTGCACGCAAGATATTGCTTGTAGCATAATCGCCAGCCTCAGATTGGGTATTGAAATATTTCAGTTTTATTTTCTAGAAAATGTAATTTACTCTCGGAGATTTACGATGCTGGCTGCGAGAGCCAGACAGAGCATCGCTGTTTCTCTTAGAAGTGGAGCTTTTCGATGGGCAAATGTTTCAAAGGTCAATAATGGCCAGAAGCCCACACTCGCAAGAGGAGATGGCTCTGTTTTGCTCAAGTGTCCTCTTTGATAAGCTAAGATTCAGCGCTGATACAAGAATAGCTGCTTTATTCAGCTCTAGGAGGAGTGTGCCCCTTTGTCTTTATACACGCTGGCTGCAGAATGGAAAACTCCAGAGATGTTTTTATATCGTAAATAATCAACCCGATATCAGGGTCTTGTGTGGCCAGGGATGTTAATGATGCCCAAGTCTTTGGCCGTTCCTCTGCCATCTTGGGTTTCGGCTATTTCTGGATTGCACGGGGATTTGGGCCCTTCTAAGGCTATTTGTGGGAAGGTGGGACCCGCTCATGAGCATTTTCATGATGAAATGAAAGTCATGAGACCTTTAATGGGTACAGGGAGAGTATATGAGATTAGGTAATTAATTCTAGCAGTTCTGCAACTGAAACCATGAAGTTGGAGGCTTCAGCCAAATGAAGAAAGGGTCAAAAAAAAGCGTGTCGCTTTTTTAGTAGAACACTGTTTCCATAAGCAGTGATATTTTAGCCATTTGAAAAATACAAGTCGAAGTTGCCATTTTGAGTGCAGCCCAAAGGCTGTGCAATCTGTTAGGCACCAAGGGAGAGTGTAAGAGGCAACACTTTGTCCTCTGAGCTGTCAAAAAGCTATGATTCTGTATAAACAGGCATCTGGTGATCTGAGCTACGCACGCTCACAGAAATGGAAAGAGATATTTAACCAAGTCAAAGACAGCAGTTCAAGCACAAAAGAAAACTCTGCTGGTGGGGAGAGGGGGCAGGCGGGAGCCAGAGCAGGGACCCACTCCCGTGGCTATCGAATCATAGAATCATGAATTGTCTGGGTTGGAAGGGACCTTTCAGATCGAGTCCAACCATCAACCTAACTCTGACAACCCACCACTACCCCATGTTCCTCAGCACCACGTCTGCCCGGCTTTTAAATACCTCCAGGGATGGTGACTCCACCAGTTCCCTGGGCAGCCTGTTCCAATGCTTGGCAACCCTTTCAGTGTAGAAATTTTTCCTAATACCCATCCTTCCTAAACCTACTCTGGCGCAACTGGTCGGCTCTTTGCAAGAGCTAAGGAGGTTTGGTTCACTGGCTGGAAATCTGGCAGTTTTTGCAAAGGGGAGAGAATGGAGAGAATTATTTGAAATTGGTCTTCTTGCCTTTGAAACGTGTCTTTGCTTGCTGTGTTAATAGAACTGATTGCTGAAGAAATGGAGGAAGAGAATAAAGAGCATACGTGCGAGACATTACTGATGTGCATTGTTACTGTACTGAGTCACGGGCTCAGGAGTGGGGGTGGAGTAGGTGATGTGCTCAGGAAACCATCCAAAGAGGTAAACTATCACTGAATGGGGGCGGAAGAGTGATAACCATGTAGGGCTGGGGATCTAGTTCTGCTGGGGAAAATGTGTCTACGCTCCCTTTAAACAGATGTAGGATACATCGCGACCGGAAGGGACCACACTTTGTCTCCATGTAGCATAGTTAAATCTCTGCAGGATCAATTAAACAGCAGCCAGTTCAAACAAGCTTCTACCCATCCTTGTTTTAGGGCTTTTTTTAGCTTGAGGGCTGTCCAGAGTGGGGCCCAAAGGAACAGAAATGGGGTAGCTGACAGTCTGTGCTTTGGGAGTTCAGGATCTGGAGAAATAAGATAAGTACACTGTAGTGAGAGAGCACCATGAGGTAGCAGAACGAAAACACAGTGGTAGCTGATCCCATGCTAGTGGCAGGGGTTTCTGTAGCGAGCATCCCTCGGGAAAGGTAAGATGCGTAAAACAGGGAATGGATGAGAGGACAGAGGGACCAAGATGGGTTGGAGCTGGGAATGCGGGAAGGAAGGAAGGCAGGAAGGCAGGAAGGAAGGATGTAGTTTGGAGGCATCATCAGAGAGTGAGGACCGGTCAAAGCAGCAGGAATTTTTGATAATACCCAAAGCTGCTCACACGGCTGCTGCTTTAGCTGTCTGTGCCCATCTGAGTCCCAGGCTGTCCTCCCACTGGTCGTTCCCCAAAACCACGCTAGGGGGAAAAGGAGCAGTCTTGGTCAGAGGGAATGCTTTTCTGTATTGCCTGCGATTTCAAATTGTTTTCTAATATTTAGCCTTATTTTCGGCTTACAACGGTTTGAAAGTTACGTAATTCTTAATAAAAGTTTGGCAGCCAACTGTCAGGATGATTCTGAAAATGGGGGTTGGGTATTTGGGTGTTCAGGCCTGCAATAAATATGAAATGGGTACCAGGAAGTCCACCTTAATGTCCATATACGTGGTTGTTAGCATTAATGAAATGAATATTATCACATTCCAGTAAAAGACTTTATGGCCAGCACTGATACTATATTGATATATCAGCAAATTAAGATAAGGATATAATTTGGATGGGCTGGCAGGGCGGGGGTGAGGAGAGAAGACATTTCAGTGCGTGAGAAGAGGACAGACTTTGAGAGAGTAAGCAGAAAGAGCAGCTCTGTAGAGATCGCACCCTGGTAGCTGAGTAATTTGGCTTTTCTTTCAGTAATCTTGCATTTTAGTTTCACTTAATGTTTGGGGTTGTAAGTTATCACTGGAGAGCATCAGAAATGGAGACTTTAAAGGGAGGGGTTGTGGGGTGGCTTGCTCTGCTGCTGAACTGCGAAAGGCATGGTAAGGGTTAGATGTGCACGTATTTGGGTGGTTAATTATTAAAATATGTATCTTGCAGGAACCTCTCTTTGCTGCTAGAGTGATATATGACCTGTTATTCTTCTTCATGGTCATCATTATCGTCCTTAACCTGATTTTTGGTGTGATCATTGACACCTTTGCTGATTTAAGGAGTGAAAAACAGAAGAAAGAAGAAATTTTAAAAACTACTTGCTTTATTTGTGGTAAGTGGAGAAACAGACTTAAGAATAAGGGGTTGCTCTGTCAGAGTCAGAGGTGGCTGCAAACCGGCAGGAAACAGGAGTCTTGAATTCCTGGCTATTCCGACCTTGCGTTCCTCAGCGAGCTGATATTCTCGGTACCACGTGCGTAGGAGCTTGACAGCAGGAAGAGACGGGGAATGTATGCTCAGTATTACCCTTTTTTCCTCAAATCCTTAGTTTCTGTTTCTCCTGTGCTTCAAAGAATAATTTCCTGTTGGAACGGGAGAGACTTTTATAAAGGGTGCTGAGTGTCGAGTAGTGCCTGTGAAAGATTTTCCCATCAGTCGATTGGGAATTAAGCTGCCGAGCCTTCAAGGCCGGCACGGTTGAATGGGATGGTCATGCAGAAGCTGCAGAATGCACGGACTGGCAGAAGTAACCTTTGGAAGTTTGCTGCGAAGCAAATGTTGCATTTGGTAGTATTTTGCCTAAAAATAGGAGATAAGTTATGAAATCCAACAAAGTGATGGCATTTTTTTAACCAGAAGTTTTCTGTTTTGCATAAGTGTGAGCAGTACTTCTTATGCCTTCTTTCCTCTTCTCACTGCATTGTGGCCATTTCTTAGAGGGTTTATCCCTGTTATTCAGTGTTCATTTAATAATGATTGTGACTGTTAAGAAGTGTATCAGACTGTAGAAACGAGTTTTGTTCTTAGAGCTTGTTTCTTAGTACCAGTTCATAAATATTAAGGGTTATATATGTGTCACTCTTGTAGGTTTGGAAAGAGATAAGTTTGATAACAAGACAGTCACATTTGAAGAGCACATTAAAGAAGAGCACAACATGTGGCATTATTTGTGCTTCATTGTGTTAGTGAAAGTAAAAGATTCAACAGAATATACCGGACCAGAAAGTTATGTGGCAGAAATGATCAAGGTAAGTTTGACGTTTTGCCTTTTTTTTTTTTCTCCCCCTGGATTAGACCAACCTACCGGCATATTTGGTAAATACGGTATTCTGGATCTTGCTTATTTTGTAAACAAAAACCTGGAGTAAGACCTTTCCTATAATAATAGCCTTGATCCAATGCCTTTCCTTTTAGAAGCATCTTCTAAAGATAATGTACTTAAGATGTACTTGGCAAGATAACCGGAGAAAAGACCTTGGGTTGAGGGCAGCACATTGCAGTGGGCTGCAAAGGGCTGGGGCACTCGTGGGAGCCGACACGTGCTGCAGCACCGCACTCGCACGGCGATTTGCATCTGCGTACCCGCAGCTTCCCAGCCTCCAAAACACTCCGGTGTGCGCCCAAGTAGGTGGCAGTGAGCAGTGACAGCAAGGTGGTCGCTGTGGTTTTAAATCCAGTGAGGAGAAGCTGTCCTGTTTTGAAAACTAACATTGGAGCGAGAATATTTTCAAGCTGGTGGAAGTATCTGAAGTATCACAAACAAGTTATAACCTGTCCCAATATAAGTATCTTAAACTGACTTGTAGGATTTGTTATCATATGATTTTAGCTTCTTACTGTAAAAATCTAAAATTAACATCTACTCAATTGTAAGGCCTTTTAAGGAGAGAATGAAAAGCCTCGTCTCTGCCAAGCTGCAGGTTCAGAGCTCCTGGAATTAGATCCTAAACCTCAGTTACCAATTTGTGTGTCTTCTGGCTGGTTAGCAAAAGCTGTTCCTGATTTATAACATTTCAATTAGTTATTTCTTTATTTGCCTTCAGACAAATAAGTAGCAGAATCCTTTTCTTATTTCTCTCTTAACTTTTTTGCTGCTGAGGTACAGCCTACCTTTAAGTGGGCAATTGTCACAGCCTGGTCAGATGTAAATCCCACCCAGATCTCTTCGAGGTTAAACATGTTACTTTGGGGTCACTGAAGTGTTATGTCCTAGTTCTGGATTTCTGCCTCTCTAATGAGGGCTTAAAGAAATCTTGTGAGCAGTCACCTGATAGAGGATTAGCGCAGTGAGATAACTAAGCACATCGCTGCTGCTTTCTAGTCTGACTGATTATATTGCTCCTTTATTTATCCCACTGCTGCAAGCATTACTTCAGGGGCACGTGCTGCACTCTTCAAAATGTTTCTGCTTGTAAAAGGCCATTTTGTCTTGTGTTAAAAACTAGTTGGGAAAAAAAAGTTTCAATTAATGAACAATTTATTAACAAGTTATTATTTCAGATTAACAATTCAAAGTAGATAAGAACCAAAAACCAGAATATGTTTGCAATAAACGCAAAAACTGGAGAACTTTTACCAGAATTCCCATTCATAGAAGTGTCAGCAAAGGCTAATTACTGTGTGTTGAATGGGAATATGGATAAATTATGCATAGACCAAGTGTCTCATGCAGATGCAATTTTATGTAACTGTGTGCTGTAGGTAGAGGTTTGGAGTACGTCTTGTAATTGGTGGTTTTTTGCATTTCACAAGCCAGTTTTAAACTGAGAACTACCAGCAGGGTCTCACTGCGATGCTGTTGAAAGCGTGGTGTAACCGTACGAGCCGTGGAATAGGAAGTAAATTTGCTTTGCACATCAGTGGTCTGGCGTGACCGGCACAGCTGGGGCTGCTGCTGGCCTGGCACCGAGATCTCGGCAGCGTTCTGCAGTCCACGTATTCCTTAGGACTGCTCTGGCAAAGCCTGCTCCGAACATCAGCAGCAATTTTTTTCCATCGTCCTTTCACATTAAAAACATTCTTTGCTGCCCTAGAAAATCTGAATGTAAAACATGATGAATATATCTCTCTACCAGACCTGTTTTAAATACTTCTGTAAGAGTCAGAAATTCTTTTTTCTGCCTAAGGTGTATCCAGAGTAACTTGGGGCACGGTTCATTTTTTCCTCAAGCCTTCTGTTTTCATGCCACAAACCTAGAAGGACAGGCAAAAGGAAAGCCTTTTAAATATGTCAGTGGTACAAAAGATTCCGATTTGCCTGTTGGAGGTGGTGGTTTATTTTGTATTTGTACAGAGGGCGAATGGGAACCTGTGGTTGCTTATAATATCTGCAGTTACCAAATTCTCCTGGAAAGCCCTACTCACGTCAGGGTTAGATTGGTTAGATTGAAAAGGGATTTTCTCCCCACATTTTCAGACTGAAGGTGGCACTCTAACATCTTCGATAATGACAAAGATGGGGCGCATCTTTTCCATGGGCTGTTATGTGGTACCATTGTTCAAGTGCAACTTATACCCATTTTTAGTAGTCGAGGGTAGGAAGCATAATGTGCTCCAGATCATACTGTGATGACAGAACACACCTCAAATACACTTCACCTTTGCTCTGACTCCCAACGGAATATCTTTAGAAAACTCTTGGATTTCTGCCTTTTGGGAATAGTAAAAAAAAAAGAAAAAAGCCGCTGGCATTTAGCATTTGTGGGTTGTTCCAACACCACAGAACCTTAAAAAAAAAAAAGGAATTCAGTACACTAAAATTATATTCACCATCAGCTTGTGAGTTGCATCCAGTGCTGCTTGTACAGTGCTTTAAAGGTATTTTAAGCACTGTGGTATCAAAAGAATCCTGGACAATTTCACTTACGCTGGTTAGTGAATATTCAGAAGCTTTAGGAGTGATGTTGAATTTTGATGTTTCCTTGACTGAAAATAATGTGTGTAGAAAGACAATTTTGAGGCTGTCCCCTGTACTGGAGAAGGCAGAGCTGAATCTTGCCCATGGAATTCATCTTGTAGCCTGCAGGAATCTGAGCCAGCATAGAGAGAAACTGTAGCCTTGAAAATCAATGATTAACTACAGTTCTTTAGTGAATTTTATATTTCTTCATGGATTGAAGCTCGTTAAGTTAAAACACAGCGTGCAGAAAGAAGTCAACTTGGAAACAGAGTTTAAGGGTTAGAAGTAGTTTGAACGCTGTAAGCGTGATCAAAACAAAAAAAAACCAGTGATCTGACAAAACAAAATCTAATCTACTGTGGTTTAGTACTGATTTGTAGTTACACCTTCCATAATGTTTTTCTGCTACAAATACGGGTCTGTCGGTGCTGGCAGTGTCGGTCTGTTTGTGCTGAGGTCCCCCCGTGCTTGCGGAGCCCTGCGTGTGCCTGTGCGTGTCTGTGGGAAGCCAGGCTGCAGGGCTTTCTAGCTGCAAGTCCAGACTTTTGATAGGAGGCCTGGAATTCATCGTCAGCTTTTCCCCCTGTAAACAGGGACACTATTCACTTTTGTCAGTAAGGTGAGCGTGTGCCTGCTGGAATACAAGATGTAAAACTTGGGGTATCTCAAGAATCTTAGCTGGGAATGGCCAGGGCTGTGCAAGGGGGAATGGTGTTTGATGTAGAAGCTGAGCTCACGTACACACCCAAGCTGCTGCGGTGAATCATCCGCTCTCCTGAAGTTCTTAACCAGCACTGGCGAGGCTGATAACCTCATGGATTTCAGGAGATGGCAAACAGAAGCTTGGCGTGAAGCAGCTCATCTTCGAAATGCATTTTTGAGCCACCTCCTGATACCTATTTAATAGCACAGACGGTACTATAGGATGTGAGAAAGCATCCAGTGGTAATAGAGATGGTCTTTAATTCTTGGTGTTTCTAGAGCCCTCCTGGTGACCTAACTTGTGTTCATCTGGCTAAATCACTGCAGATGGGCACTTAAGATAGGGAGGCTTCAAGATGGATCAATGTCTTTTGAAAAGTGTTTATCTGGAAAGTATGCTAATGGTGCTGCAGAGCTGGTAGTCCAGTGCCTCCCATGTTTCCCAGGAACCAAGGCGTAGGGTTCAGCTGCTGTGTGGCTTCGTAGTCACCAGGGAAGATCAGGTGATGTCTGAATAATACCAAGTGTGTAGGAGGTGGGGGGATCCACTTATCGTGTTGGCCAGACATTGACATCCCCACCCAAATGACTAATGTGAACTCGGTGCAACTCCCTACAGATTAGTTCATTTAAATGTCTTATTTGCCCATGCTGTCTTGAGAATTTTTCAAGCTTTCTGCATTTGCCTGCAGTTCCTGTGGCAGCCTCGCCGGCAGCAGCCCCGTCACTGCAGCTGTCTCTGGCCTCTTGGCAAAGGTCCGCTACAAACAGCTGTTTGCAGGCATTTAGAATACGTAAAAAATTCTTACTCTGAAGCCCGATATGTGGAAAACCACTTCAGTTTCCTTTGCATTCATGAGCCGTTGTGCATGCAGCTGCAGTGCGCCGTCACTTGCATGGGCAAATATTTGCATACCCAATTCTTGCATACCCTAACGTGGGGATTTGCATGTACACCTTCACATCGGCGTTTGATTGGTGTGTGGAAGCGCCGCATGGCTGGGAGTGATTCTTATGCACGCAGATGTGCATATTAAAAAATAAAGGCTTGTTTGGAAAAGTTTTTAGAATAAAGCTTCCTAACTAGATGTTGCAGTTTCCACAGATTTTTAATCTCGTGTTGCACCGTGCCATTAACCTGCATTACAAAAGCGAGGCAGAGAGGTGGAGGGGATTGCCCAAGCTCACGTGTCCTCACGGAGAGCGCTGAGTCCCGAATCTTCAACTGGATTGTGTCATCATTTGAAAATGAACCATTTATAAATAGGAGTGATGGTGCAGATATCCGTAAAGGAATTTGGAATGGAAATGAAGGCTTAAGATTTCCTTTTGTTCCCTGATTAGCGTCTTTTTACAAAACTGGAGATTTCAATATACTATTGGGCTGTTTTCTTTTTGTCTTGAGCTATGTGCTCTACCATAATTCAAAAGTATTTCTTATTACTGTTTTGAGTGTCCGGTGTAGCCTGTAACTTCTGCTGAGACGTAAGCAAAGGCAAGGTTTCATCAGCGTCAGGCTTTTAAAATTACATTCTTCCAGAAGTGCAAGTTTGACCTGAAACCTCTCCTGAGGAGTTAAACGCCCAGCCCCGGCTGTCGCCGTGCGCCGGAGCTCAGCAGGAGCCTGTGATTCCCAGCCTGCAGGGGGCTCACGTGATGGTGGCTCTGAAGGGTTCCTGTCCCCCCAGGCCCTGCATCCCATATAATTCGGCTGGAGATGGCCAAGGCTGGATTGGACCTGCAGCACCTACAGGAATGACAAGTGGCAGGCCATGATGCTTCAAACCCGAAGCGTTTCAAAAGGGGCTTAATGATTCCAGCGCTGGTTAAAGACGTGTATACAGCTCAAATCAGAGTCTGAGAGAGTATTAGAAACTTGGTTACATTTGTGTGTAATTTGTATATTGTATATATACTTTGGGCCAAAATCGAAAAGATTTGTCATATCAATACCTACCAACCCAATTGCAGATGCAGAACAGAGCAGCCCATACAGATAACTTGTAGGCAGTTGTTTGGTGATTGAGGAAGAAACTGGGGTTTCTTCAACTGGGTGCAAGCTGGGAGAGGAGGAGGACTGCGGAGGTCAGCTTCTGAATTGGAGCTGATAGCGCTTAATTTGGTGGTATCTTCCCAACAAGCTGCATCTTGAGATACCTTACCAGGGTTAGCCAATTTAATTACAGGGTTAAACAACAAATAATAGCCGAGGCATGGAAGAGGCAAGAGGTGTGTTTGGCAGAAGGCTTTTGGCTGCTGGAAACACTGTGTCATCGGCACAGGTCCCGAGCTTTGCATTTAGATAGTGAAGCAACTTGTTCCGCCCTGGAAATCAGCATTAAGGCGCAAACCAGAAGCTGCGCGGGGAGAAATGGTTGGTCAACCTCCTCTTCCCCACGCAGCCCCACCGTGCTCTGTCCTCCGGGGGCGTGCGAGCCGGCGTGCCCTGCAGCCTGCTGCAGGAAAAAAACCCTCCCGTTGCTGGCATTCACCTTACGTGGCCGAGTTCTTGTTTTTTCCCTGATAATAAACCACCTGGGCAGGCGTCCATGCTGGGAATATCGGGTCAGCATCGCCACTGACAAGCCAAAGGTTTCACTTTGGCCGAGTGTGTGGCAGAAAACGGGTCTGGGTGGACGAAAACAGAAGCAAAAGCTTCAGCCCAATTCCGTCTAATGGTTTGTTTGCATAACGTGCTGGGAATCTGGTGGATCGCAATGCAGCTTGCGGGGTGGGTGCCGTGTCCTTGCTGCTGGGGCTTTGCCAGTGCGCCGGGGAGCTGGGGGGGGAGGTTTCCACCTGGAAACCATCGAGGGCGACACGCTGGGGAAAATAAACTGCTCGGTCTGCAACGCCGGCCACGACAAAAAAAGCCCCGTAGGGCTGTGTGTGCCGAGGAGGTGGCCCGGGGCTGGGGTGAGGTGGCCGTGCCCTGAGTCATCGCCGCCGCCTCCGCCAGCCCAGCCGTGCCAGGGAGCCTGTGACCCCGTGCCGTGGGGTGCTCCGGGGCCGTGCCGGATGCATTGTGCAAGAGTAGGTGGGTGACTGCAGCCGCGGCCGCCAGCAGCTGTTTGTTCAGCCTTTGCATGCTTAATTGTTCTGTCCTGCCCAGCTGATCGTGGTGAAACGCGTCCTACTTAAAATGTAGATCCAAACAGCCCAGAAGTAGGTTGCTGTGGAGAGGTGGCACTGTCCTTTCCGCAGGAGTAAGGAGATGGCCTTCGGGGATTCCCAGCGGGGCCGGCTGCCTCGGTCGCATCGAGCTTGGGTGGTGCTTGGGGGGGTAACTTCACCGCTGGTGAACACAACGCTCGGCTCAAGTGAGTCACCTGCAGCAGAGCTGTCACTGGGGCATACTGGGGAGATCATTTCATACAGGGACATGTTCATGTTCCACCTTTAGGCATGGTGTCTGTCTTCCAGCCTCCCTGCTCTGCACCAGTGCAAAAGCCACTTAGGTATTTAATCTATGGAAACAGTGAAAAATGAGATTTTTATATCATTAACGCTGTATCATCAGCCTCCTGTTTAGAGACATGGTGGATGCGAGGGTTTGAAAATACTGCTGCTGTGGAGGGGGGACACGGTCAAGTGCCGTTCTTCATGGCGAGGGGAGAAGTGCGGCTTGGTGTGGAAGAAGTGATGGTGAGCCCTTTGCAGAAGAAAGAGAGAACCTGATGTGGGGCTTTTTCCAGGAAGCACAAGAAAGAACCAAGAGGAGTTTCATCTCGATGCAAACAAACAAAAAAAGTAATTTTCAAAGTGCTTCACCAAGCTGTTTATTAGCGGTATGGGTATGATTTTTAACAACACATGACAGAAACCGAAATTTGCTGCTGCCGCCCTTCCCCTTCTAAGTGAGGGCTGCTAGACAGCCTTCCGATGGCAGGCCATAGGATTTATTTTAAGCGTTGAATTAGCCCTTCAGCACCCCGTAACTATTAGGCACAGCGGTAGCTGAACAAATGGAGACCCAGAAGAGGAGCGGCGACTTCCTCGGGGCGGCCAGTGGCGAGGACAAGCCCTGGTCCGTGCCGTCAGCGGCCGCCTCCTGCCCAAGGAGCAGGGCTAATGCATCTCTTGGCAGGGCTCGCGCTGAGGTTGCCTCAGAAACCTTTCTTAGAATAAACTCTTCGGCAGAAGCAGGGAGGAGCAGGCTCTTCTCAGAATGAATCGCATCTGCATCATGCAGCGCCGCTTCCTCTTTTTTTCAAATTTCCAATCGTGGACGGTCAGCATCGCCCCCATGTCTGAGATTTAATGATATTTGCTCTACGAGAGGGACTTTTCCAACTTTACCTAGAAAAGAGCTAACCCGAAACCCAGCACTTGTGGTTAGCCAGCTTCCGTCAGCGGCTTCAGTCGGTTCGTCTGTTGAAGCAGAGGAAGCCGCGACTGTGACGGGAAGAGGGAGCTGACTGCACACCAGGATCCCGGTGCCGCCGCTCGCAGGAGGACCGCAGCAGACAGTGCATAAGGGCATCGGTATGCGAGGTGCCAGCAGCCCGGCGGGACCAGGGACAGGCAGGGAAAAAGGGATCGCCGGGGAGCCTTTCCCTTCACGGCTTGCTTAGCGCCTCTGAAAAACTACCAAAACCCCTGGTGAAAGATGTGAGGCTGTATCTTTAAAGGCACCCTGGTGTTCAGTTAAAGTTCAGCAGAAACTAGATCATCGAGATATAAATCTTTTATTCAACCTTGAATAGCAGCGCTCTGCAGAGGGGCCGGGAGCCGGGCTGGCTGCCGCACGCCGGCCCAGCGGGCTTGTCAGCCACTGACCTTTCTGCATTCCTGCTTATTTCCGTTTTCACCGTCTCCGCTCGAGGCATCGTTATTTATTTATTTATTTATTTAAAAGAAAACACCCCCCACAACCACCCCCCCTTGCACAGCCAGGGCCAGGCTTTGGGGCAGGAGTCTGCATTTCAGCAGGCTGGTCACATCCAGGCTCTCCGGCTTCTCTCTGCGGCGCTGGTGGAGGTGGCAGGAACAGGCTGAGGGTTTCCCACGTGAAGCCAGAGCAAAGGGGTGCAGGACGGTGTGAGGAGGAGGAGGAGGAGGAAGAGGTGTGGCCCTGCGAGCTGGCACCATCCCTGCTGCCCTCTCTGGAGAGTGCCAGCAGCCACCAGGGGCCAGCGAGCACTGGGGCCAGCTCTGCCTGCATCGCTGCAGTGTTACCAGCACCTCTGTCCCCACGGTTCCTCACCTCGGGGTGTTTGCCCGGGCTGTTTGGGTGGACATCCCCTTATTTCTGGCTGGGTGGCAGCTGGACACTTCCAGGTTGAACTTTGGGTTTGAGTCTTGCCAACAAGCTACTTGAAACCTGATTGGGAGGGCAGGTGAGGTCCACGCCATGATATGGGTTGGCAAAGTGATGTCCTTCCCTAAGCCTGTCTCGGCACAGCAAATTTCCTGGTGCCCCTGTTGGGTCTCTCACAGGTGGATCAGGACTCAGCAGGGGGTATTGCCAGTTCTGGGCTCAAAAGGGAGTCCAGGAGACTGCCCGGGCAGCCCTGAGTCCCGTCTCCTTTTCTTCAGCCTTCTCCTTTCTCAGCTCATGAGGAGCATTTTTGGTTTTAATCTTTCACCATGAGAACTAGAGAGGCACTTTGTTGTTTTTTCAAGTGAAAGCCAAGATTTCCCATACTAAAGTGACTTTAAGAGCTGGGGCTTTCGGAAAGCCAGTGAGTATGAAACTTCTGACAAGCCTGCAGAAGCTGGCGATGCTCTAACGCTTGCTGCTTTGGTTTCACCATCCGAGACTGCCTGTCACCTTCCCTGCCTGTAACGATCAAGTTGCAACCTCTGCAGCAGCTACAGCGTTTGCTTATATTGCAAAGTAATGCTAGAAGAGGGTTGCGGCATTTGTTAGTAAAATGTTGCAGGGAGGGAAAAGTTGGTGTTTCCAGGTCGTGCTCCCCTTGTCCCCTTCATCCTTCAGAAGGATGGGGCCTGGCAGTGCTCTGGGGTGGGCTTGGAAATAGCACCCCTTCGGGAACAAGTAAAATAACAATATTTGCACAGCAAGTAAAGAATGGGCAGGAGCTTCAGGGCTCTGCTCCTGCGTCTGCCTAGAAACCTCAGGACACGGACCTGAGGGTCCAGGCAAACCTGCGAATATAAACTGCATTTCAGTCTAGTTTGACCTGTCCTTGAAAACCTCTGGCCTGGAGGAGAGCAGGGAGGGAAGAGCGGTTGGTTTAGTTTGTTTTCCCTGGGTGGGGAGGGGAAATGCCTGGGGGGAGGTGCTGGACCTGAGCACTAGTGCCGAGCCTGCCCTCTCTTCCCAAGCAAGGATTTTACTACAGCTGGAAGAACGCAGTGAAATGTCGCTGGTTACTGCAATTAAATCTTAATTGTGGGACTGTCGTTTCCTAAAGTCCAAAATATTTTGGCACTTGTCTTGATAAAGGCATATTTTTTTGTACATATATTTTTTTTTTCTTTTATTAGCAGAAACCATCTGCCCTGTAAACAGAGATCAGGAGGAAGAAAGCCTTCCTGGCAGTTCTGCATCACGTGGGGATCCTGTGGTGCGCTCCATGGAAAGGGCCCGCTTTCTGCCGTTTAATCTCGGCAATAGCAAACTCCAAGCAGATCAGAAGCAACTAATTTAAGATGATGAATCTTGGCATCACATCTGACTTGCAGAAAGGACGTGGCTGTAAATCTCTGTAGAGGTGCACAGCCCCCCCTTTCAGCGGGATGGATGCTGCTGGGGATGAGTGAGTGTGGAGGGGGGGGCAGAGAGATGGGGGAGCGGGTTCGAGTTAGAGATTTGGGCAGGGAATGGCAAAATGCCAAAAAGAGTTTGCTGTGCTGTAAAAATAAGCCCTAGGTTTGAGAGAAAGCCCGGCGAAAAGCCTGGCCTGCTAAGCGGGGTGAACTTTGGTCGCCGTTAATCAGTGATGTCGATCGATCATTGGTTTGGGATACTGTGAATCCAGCAGGCTATTACCGTTTCATCTGGTTTGTTTAAAATATTACCAGTTGTTGCGGCGTCACCTGCGAGAGCGCACACATCCTTATCTCATCCACCATTAGTTTAACTTCCATTTCAGAGAGTATCTCCAGCGTGGGAGGAGAACCAGACTAGATAGGAAACCAGTTCGGTGTTGAAATTTAAGGTGTCAAGATGCGGTATGCACCCCTCCTCCTCTTTTGTGGCTTTCTATTCCGTTCCTGCTTTTATTTTTAACGTCACTGGCGTGTACGTGAGTGTATGTGTGAGCCTCTATGTACATACTAATAAAACCGAGCACGTGTCCACTCAAGTTCCTGACTGTAACTTAAACATGGAATATGAGAGAATTTGTATGCCTGAATGAAAGCAATTCGTTATAACTTACTGTAAATTATTATAAGCAATTCATTATAACTTAATCTGGCCCACATTTTAGCCTGAATGAGCCAGAATATGAATTTTTTTCTTTTTTCTTTTTCATTAAAAAGGAAGTATTTCAACTAGGAATGTATTTCCAGGTAGAACATGGTTTCTTTCATTAGAAAGCACGGCTAAACTTTGCTTGACCAAAAAAATCAAACCAGCTTTATCAGCAGAAAGTCTCCAACAAAGACAAAAGACTATAAGATGGCAGCAGATTTCTAGCACTGGAAAGTTCTTGTCCGGATGTGAAATCTGGGCTGCTTTAATGTCCAGTGTTTGTGTATTACAGTGAAGTGTATCTGAAGAAGAGATGGCTGGGGAGAGGGAGTTGCTGGAAAGGAAAAGCCAACAATAAGCAGCCTTAATTTTCAGTAGTTAGGTCTGAAGTGCCTCATTGCCTGTAGCGAGCAATTTTGCAGACTTTCTAGTAAGATGCAAATGAAAATAACTACAGAGGCTGCGTAGCTGAGGAGTGTCCCCGCGCGGCGTTGGAGATGCGTCTGCGCTCAGCCGCTCGGGTGCAGGTTTTCATTGGGCAAACGCTAATTGTGAACTCGTGTGTCATTCTCAGGAGAGAAACCTGGACTGGTTCCCCCGGATGCGGGCCATGTCGCTTGTGAGCAGCGACGCGGAAGGGGAGCAGAACGAGCTGAGGAACTTGCAGGAGAAGTTGGAGTCCACCATGAAGCTTGTGACCAACCTCTCTGGCCAGCTGTCAGAGCTTAAAGATCAGGTAAGGGAGAGCTGGCGGCAAACGTGCGGCCACGCGCTGGTACGGGCAGGACAAAGGTCCTGCAAACCTGTCGTACAAAGGGGTGTTTTACAGCTCCATGGCTTCTGCAAACCCCGTTTCTAAAGTAGCTCGTGTTTAAAGACGTGAACAAACAAAATGTCTTTCCAAAGTCCCGCGCCCCCACTGCCCTGCTCACCGAGCCCCTGTGGTCCAAGGTGGCCACCTCCAGAAAGGGAAAACTTGCATTAAAAGAATCAAAGCTGAAGTTGACTTAAATCAGTCATCGCTGGTGCAGGCAGCCTGCATGCATGTATCGTTGTTGTTGTTGTTGTTATGGGTTTTAACCCAAGACCTTAGCACGATCCTGTAAGGCAGAGGGTGTGATATTGATAGAAGTGCTGTGTTGCTGCACGGACCTCAAAACCCACTGAGAAACTGGAGAAATACTTGAGTGGTTAGCTTGCACTGCTCTCCTCCCTGCTACCGCTGCTACTGCAGATATAATTTGGCTACTGTCACACTTCAGGCTGCAGCAGAGACCGACGTACCCACAGAAATACGTTGCACTGCGGCATGTCTTGCTGCTGCTGAACACTTCGCGTAGTGTGTTGAACACTGCGTAGACCTCTGGTTTTTTGGCGCGGCAGTTCTTTCTGCAGCAAGAGTTCGAGGGTTTGTGTTAACTTTCGGCTTGGCTGGGTCTCGAAGGGATCGTAGGGATCGTTCCTAGCCCAAAGCCAGCGATGGCTTTATGAAAGCCATGGAGGCAGCAGGGCTTGATGTCACGTTGTCCATACAGATAACAGCCTAACTGGAAGGAAAAGGGAAAATGCTGTTGCCTGCCCTGTCGGGAGCTGTTTGTGATGGCAAAGTGGCTAGCTGCTTATCTTTATGGATTAATAACCTGAGCTAGATGGTTCAATTAGTTAAGTTTGTATAGATATGGGCACTGGATAAAATTAATTGCTGACTTGCACTTGATGGTATCCCGGGGCAGTCGATGGAATCGCACCCGGCAGAAAGGGCTAGCAGATTTGGTTTGTTATCTTTTCGGATGCAATCTGCCCATTGTAGTGCAGTTGGCACAACTCTCTCCAGTACTAATCAGATTCCTGCTCTCCTCCTCTGCTCCGGGTTGGCCTCCTTTCTCTGTAAGCCAGTTATCTTCGTGGAGACGTGAGTCTCTGGAAGCCAGTATTGACTGAGGTGCCGGCTCCCCGCCTTCCGATCACGCTCTGCGTTTCTGATGGGGCCGGGCCCTTTTACCCAACACCCCGCGGAGCACAAGGAAGGGATTAACGTGTCGGATTGGGCGCAGAAAACCTTGCTGCTCTTGGCTGTAATTAGTTTTCAGACTCCGTGCCACGGACCCCCTTGCTCTCGTTGGTTTTGAGGATGGAGGATAGAGGCGGTTGCTCTTTTGTCTGTGCTTTAATACTTGCCGGGTAGTGGTTTTGCTGCTTTGCCTGGAAACAATTATCTTGAAACATGTGTCTTATGTCTTCCTGTTGAAGGGTCTGACTCAAAGTGGTCTGCAGTCACCAGGAGTCTTTCCATCGGCCGCAGCCAGCTCTGGATCAGAATGCATTTCTTTCTGAAGCTTGTAGCTCTTGGCTGATCAAGCACTAAAAACCCTTCTCGCTCTTTGTGAAAATAAGAATGAAGGATTTAGCTTTTAGAGAGCTATTTGACTGTAAAAGCAAAAGAGGAAACCAGCTCATTAATGTTGTGATAGCTTTCAGGAATTCCCCTAAGTACCGTTACCGAGAGCCCTGCTTAAGTTGCAGGATGCTCCAATTATTTGACAAAACCAGTATATCCCTCCTCCTGATTGGGAACTGTCTCCAGGAAAAGGAACTAACTCAGGGAACTTTTATTTGTATTTATTTCCTTATAATTAAATAAAGGGAAAACCTCTCATTCAGTTGCTTTTTAAGCTCATTAGGTTTCTGGAGACTGTAATTGTTAGAAACTGAAATCCAGCATGCCTGCTTTCACGAGGAAATGCACCAAGAGCCATGAAAATCTTGATCACTTTAATTCTGCGCAAAAAGATTACAACATAATTGTCTGCAACAGCAGGGGATTAGATGTAATCACCCAGAAGCCCTTTCCAGCCCCGTGTCAGTGAGTGCGAGGCGTCTGTAATGGACTTTGGCTCAGGATGGTCCCCTCGCACCGGCCGGACCCCTGGCCTCCATCACCGCAAACGTGACTCGTGGCTGGAGCTGCTGCTGGGGTTGGCTTCACCCAAGGCACACGAGTGTCCCGGCGGGCAGGGGCCGGCGTGTCCGTGTGTGCCCACCTGCGCGGGACACTGCTCCTGCCCTTCGCACACGCTCCCGTTCCCGGAGTTAACTCCAACTCACCCCTAACCTTTGGAACCCGGCAGCCTGCGTTACAGCGTTACAAACGATTATCGGTGAGTCCAGCTTGACTCAGATGAACTTCAGGCCCCTTGGTTTCGTTTTTTTAATGCTGTCAGCATTACCCCAGTAGCTGACAGCTCCCCTGCAATACCTTGTGCCGGGCTTTTCTTGCCTTTTAGGCGCAGGTGTTCAGGCGCTGCAGCGGTAAAGCTTTTGCAAGAGATTCACTCTCCAGGTAAATGTGGTAGAGATTAAAGTTGCTCCATCCTGCAGCCCTGTGCCCTCTGGACAAGCATTACACATCTTGCAGGATTAGTAGTGTTCTGCATTGACATTGCAATTCCATTTCTCTCTCTGCTTTACTTTTGGTCACTTTATTCTTCCCTTTTATTAAAAGGTGCATCTTCTGTGGATACCGGCGTCAGGCTGCACTATCCCTTTTTCTATGCAGCATGAAAAATATCTGTTACAGTGCCTTTCCATTGTTCTTTTTCTCTTTGCATTTTTATTTCATGTGTCCTCTTGAATCAGTTTATTGGCCGTGTGAAATCGTGGCTTTTAGTTTGCTCAGTGAAGCTAATTAGTGTGAACTTTAAAATGAAGTCCTCATCGCCTCTACATTCCCAACTTGGGAGTTATCTTAGAAACAGTTAAAAAAAAAAATCCCAGCCGGTTGAGCCGGGGAGTAGCTTGTGTGTGTGGCTGAGACCAGAGAGCCATGGGGACACCCCTCTCCTCCCGCTCCCCTTTGCCCGTTGTGAAAACAGACTTCCAGAAGCGCAGTATGGAGGACCGGGAGGTGTGACCTGTCCCCGGGAGGCTGCGGTCATCTTCCTGGAAGGGTACAATAACAGTCCTGCCTCCCTTGGGTCAGGTGATGAGCAAGGCACCGCGCTGCCGACGAGTTTAATTATGGTTTCAAGAGGAATTACTGTATTCCAGTCCTTTCCCCAGTGGTTAAATGAGTGTAATTGTACACAGCTAGCCTAAGTGAAAGCAGCGGTGTGCGCAGTGCTGTACGGCCGGGGGACATGGAGGAGCCTTTTGGAGGTTGCCCAGAACGGCCTGTTTTGACCAATTTCTTTCCCCACAACGAACTCCAGACCCAAGGCTGGCCACGGGCCGGTTGCCCCAGCACGCCGGGGTACCCCGGGATGGGGCCAGGAAGACAATTCACTATCGCCAAAACTGGAGTTTTTAGACAAATACATTCAAGCATGTGTTACAAATGAATGTGCGAACATGCGATCTCCCTTCTCCTGGAGTTACTTCCACAGTCAACTGTATTGGCTGACATTTGTGATTAAATATCTTAAAACTGAAAAAATTAAATGGCTACAGACTCACAGAATGGCAGGGGTTGGCAGGGACCTCTGGAGATCATCTAGTCCAACCCCCTGCCAGAGCAGGGTCACCCAGAGCAGGTGGCACAGGAACGCGTCCAGGCGGGTTTGGGATGTCTCCAGAGATGGAGACTCCACCACCTCTCTGGGCAGCCTGGGCCAGGGCTCTGCCACCCTCACAGGAAAGATGTGGGATGGAATTTCCCAAGCTCCAGTTTGTGCCCGTTGTCCCTTGTCCTGTCCCCGGGCACCACTGAGAAGAGTCTGGCCCCATCCTCTTGCCCCCCGCCCTTTGGCTATTGCTGAGATCCCCTCTCAGCCTGCTCTTGTCCAGCTGAACAGCCTCAGGTCCCTCAGCAGCAGAAAGGTGCTCCAGTCCCTTCATCATCTTCGTATCCTCCGCTGGACTCTCTCCGGCAGTTCCCTGTCCTTTTTGAACTGGGGAGCCCAGAACTGGACCCAGTGCTCCAGCTGTGGCCTCCCCAGGGCAGAGCAGAGGGGGAGGATGACCTCCCTCCACCTGCCGGCCACGCTCTTTTTAATGCTCCCCAGGACACCATTGGCCTTCTTGGCCACAAGGGCACATTGCTGCCCTATGGGCAACTTGTTCTCCCCCAGGACTCCCAGGTCCTTCTCCGCAGAGCCAGGTTGTGGATGGAGATGTTACAGGAAGAGCATTGCAGGGGACTCAGTGAATTTTCATAAAGAGAAATTGTATCTTACGCTTGAATGAAAGATTACTTTTTTGAGTGAATCGGCCTTTGGGCCAGCTTTTCTGGTGCATAATTGTGCTGCTGGAGTGGCCGGTGGGGTTCTGCGATGCCCTGGTGAGCCGGTGGGGTGCCCCGGCCCCACAGAGACTGCTACCGCAGCCGGGGGTGCTCAGCCTGAGGGAAGGAGCAGCAGGAGTGGGACGTGAGCGCGGCTGCTTGTGAGCGCCGTTGGTGCCACCACCGATCATGGGCAACGGTTGTGCGTTCCCACGTTCCTTTGGGGGTGCAGGGGCTCTCGGTGGAGCCCGGATCCCTGAATAGCAACACTGGGCTCGCCTCGGTGGTCCAGGGGCGAGGTGCTGTCCTGGCATCCTCCTTGGCACGGCTGCTGCGAGCCGTCCCACGTGTCGGCTCCTCTGAAGCCAAGACGCAGAGAGTGCGTGCAGCGATCCAGCTGTTGGCTGCTGGAGACCCTGCCCACGCCGGAGTCGCTCCATACGTGGCGTGTGTCGGCTTACGCAAGTTGTCAGAAACCTCCCAAGGTTTGAAAAAGAGTGGAGAATTGGATTGTGGCCATTTTTCAGTATCAGTAGTAAAAAACGATGATCCATTTTCAGGTCACGATGATGGCACTAACTGGGAGAAACGTTAATTTATCTGATGGGAAGTACTGCCAAAGCTGTGGCTGTCTGGCAGCGAGGTGGTTAACCTCCCATCCCTGCCTCCCGTCTTGGCTTTTGGCAGATGGAGAGGGATGCTGGCTCACTCCTGACTAGAGCGGGAGCACTCGAGTCTGTTCCAGCAAAGACAAGGGTATTCCCAGCCTGACTTGAGGGCTCGCCCCTTTTTTCCGCCCTCTGTGTCTCGTCTGCCTCGTACGTTGGACGGGTTACAAAGAATTTCGAACGGGGGAGGTTTCTGTGCGCTGCTCTGCACTAATCCGCGCTGGCCGCCTGGCTTTCCTGAGCTCTTTCCTTGCAAAACGGTAGTCGGCCGCACAAGTGAGTTCATGGACGCCCCTGACGAGCGCACGAGACGGGGCTGTAGTTGCCTCTTCCCTCCCTTAGTGCTTGGCACAGCGGACGGGGCAGCGTTATTTGTAGAAAGCAGGTTTCAGAGTAAACGTTAACCACAGAAAGCAGTGCCGGGTCCTTCGGCGAGCTGACGCACAGGAAGCGTCTAGGCCTAATGAGCAAACTTTTTAATTTTCCAGATGACGGAGCAGAGGAAGCAGAAACAGCGCATCGGTCTCCTAGGACACCCTCCGCCCATGAATGTGAACCCGCAGCAACCGGCATAAGTCATGAAGGGGCACTTACCCTCCCGCGGCAGCACCAGTAACGCTCGGACTGGGCACTGCCGCTGCTTTGTGTATGTTCGGTTCAGTTTGTAAATAACCTGTTTTTATACTATATGTATATGACTGCTACTATATAAAGTTTCGGGCATACGTGTTGTAATTAGAACTGTTGGCATGGGGCGGAGGTTAAACTTTGTGCCAAAACTATCAAAATTGCCTTTTTCTTGGAAGGACTAAAGAGAGCACCTGAATTGCACTTGAAAAGAATATTTGACTATGTGACATGTATTTTGTATTTAAAAAAAAAATAAATAAATAGAATAGCTAGTATTTATGTTTTTATACAATTGTGCAATATGAATTATGCAATCACAATATATTTGTAACTCCTGAATGTCCTAAAGGGAGTGCACATCTTTGAATCCGGTGTGTTAGTACAATGTAATAAATGGTATAAAATTACAGGTGTAAATGAGGCTGCTGCAAAATTGTGTTACTGGTGACTTTTCATACCCTTGGACATTTTTGTACCATGTGTGTAAATATCTTGCAATGCCATATCTGTTGCCTCTTCCTCCCAGAGATAACGCTGGGAATCCGTGAGCTGTTGAATTGGTATCAATCAAAGCAAAACATTACTTTGAAGCTTCCAAATGAGGAAAGCCGGAGGTATTTTTCAAGTGACTTCTACGTACTGAGGCTAGAAGAGCTCAGATACCGGGTTTTTTAAATGCTAAGATTTCTTAAAGGGAACTTTTTATGCAAAATGAAGTTTGGGATGAGGATGCGCTGCTGGTGAGTCGGTGCAGTCTCCTTCGGGCATTTTGTGCCACGACACCTAAACCCTGTCCCGAGGCTGTCCGGGCTTTGCATTCCCAGTGTGTAGGATCCTTTCCTTATATTTTTTCATTAGAGACCTACGTGCCTGCTAAAGCTTTAGCAAACAGGCATTGCACCGACGGAACGTGAACTATCCCGCTAGGACTGTAGCTGAGCACTGACGTGTAATGCTTGTGAGAGAGCCCCTGGTTTGAGGTTGGTCTGTCCCACCCCTTCCTCTCCCGCTGCCCCTCCATTCGGTCACTTTCTTTGGTTTCTGATTCTAGAGAGTATTGAAAGGAAAGCTTGGGTTGGGTTGGGTTGTTTTTTTTTCTCCAATCTGTTGCATAGTTTTATACATGGACCTCATTTTACAAAAGCTAACTTCTCTGCAATACTGTCTACAAAAAAAAAAAAAAAAAAAAAAAAACAAGCAAACAAAAGCGATAAGAAAATTTT
>VYZM01017511.1:133774-145887 GCA_013398915.1 Dromas ardeola
CGCCCGGCCCTCCGCCGCGGCGCCGGCCCCGCCGCCATCAAGGGCCGCGCCCGGCAGCCGGGCGGGCGGCGGGTGCCAGTGTGAGGCCGGGCCCTGTGGAGCCCCCCCAGCCCCCAGCCCTCCGTCGCCCTGCGGATTCCCGCACGAGTGGAAATGGCCCGCAGCCCAGCTCCCCCTCTGCTTTCTACAGAAATGGGGTGAATTCGGGGCCTAGCTGTGGCATCCTGCGCTGGAAACTCTGGATAGCAAAGCTCCCCCTTCCCTTCCCACTTTGGGCTGCAGTGCCAAGGCATGGGGACATGAGACCTTTTCACAAAAAAACATACTTAGAATTCTGTGGGGGCGGTGAGCCCCTGGCCCAGGCTGCCCAGAGAAGCTGTGGCTGCCCCATCCCTGGAGGGGTTCAAGGCCAGGTTGGACGGGGCTTGGAGCAACCTGGGCTGGTGGGAGGTGTCCCTGCCCAGGGCAGGGGCTTGGAAGTGGAGGATCTTTAAGGTGCTTTCCAACCCAAACCCTTCTGTGATTCTATGAATTATTTCGTCAAGGATAAAAGATCCCTGCCCCTTGCTTCCTTGGTTGAAAGAACAGTTTTTATGGTGGGAAGTGTTGGACAACCTTTGTGATAGGTATACCGTTCCTGCCTGGGATATTTATGGAAGTAATAAGAGCAAGGCGGCATGCTCAAGATGTGCATGGGTTATTGAGATAAATGTCTGGAAGGAAACTTCAATCACGGTGCTTTCTGTGACCTAAGAAGTCTTAATGATGGGCACCATCCAAGAAACAACGCAAATAGCGTGACAGCGAGCAGCAAGTTCAGAGTCCAGCAGGGAACGCTCCTGCTGGGGAGCAATGCTGATGTGACCTTCCAGTACCTAAAAGGGCCTACAGGAAAGATGGGGACAAACTTTTTAGCAGGGCTTGTTGCGATAGGACAAGTGGTGATAGCTTTAAACTAAAAGAGGAGAGATTTACACTAGATAGAAGGAAGAAATTCTTTACACTGAGGGTGGTGGAACACTGGCCCAGGTTGCCCAGAGAGATGCCCCCTCCCTGGAAACATTCAAGGCCAGGTTGGACGGGGCTCTGAGCAACCTGGTTAGTTGAAGATGTCCCTGCTCATGGCAGAGGGTTGGACTAGGTGGCTTTAAAGATCTCTTCCAACCCAAACTGTTCTATGATTCTGTGATCTCTCCCTGTGTCCGTGTACTCGCCAAGCAACTCTGGACTGCGACCAGGCCAAATTTGCAAAGCAGATCAAGCTGCGGAGCTCCATTTTTGATAAAATAGGTAGCTAAAAGAGAAGCGAGAGATACAACTGTCCCAGCTGGGAAAGAAGCAGCAACATTACAGTCTTTGGGCATGAGCGTATTCACGTGAGAGAAGAAGGGAAAGACAGCAGCAGAATGACACTGAAGCACTCGGCTTTGTGAAATTTGCAGTTGGTCCTTATGGCTTTTCAGGAACCAAACTCATGCCAGTAGCATCCTAAGTTTTCAAGAAACGAGGTTTCCTTAGTCCCATGGTTCACTCATTTTCTTGTTGGGAAACAGAAAAGAAGCGTTTATTATGAAACACAGAGCATTTTTTAAAGCTGAGGGCTCATACTCCACTGAAAATTGTCTTTGAGTGACCACACTGAAGTGAAAAATTGGGTTAAATTAATCTTGGGTCTAACTACTGAATTAAAACAGGCAATTATGTGGAGTTGAGCCTGTATAAGAGCCAAACTATGTAAAATTTTAGAGAAAGTATTAACTTAAATTTTTGAGCCTAAATATTACTAGAGGCATATGAGTAAGGAAGAGTACAGAGAGGGGCCTTTGCTGGGATGTGCAGTTGCGGGCTGCGGGCTGCGGAGGCTGCGTCCCTGGCACGTAGGGCTGTGCTAACCGCCGAGAGGTGCAGCTTTTATTGGCGAGCGCTGCGTGTTTGCTGAAGGTCTCTCTTGCAAAGCCATGGTAACAGCAGCCACGCTCGGTGTCTCCCTGGGAGATGCGGTGCCCGCAGAAGCCTGCGGAGCATTGCAGGAAGGGATGGATGCCTTCGGACTGCTGCCTGCCACGTCTTGTTGGTGGAAGCAGTGTGCCAGGGGAAACTGTTCATACCGAGATGCCCCCCACATTAAGCCTTGCATTTAGTATTCACAGTATTCTGCCAAAACTCCTACTTAAAGATAACGTGGATGTAAATCTGGGTTTCTGTCAATGATTTATGTGCTCAGGTTGGCTCTCAGCTGCCTCTGCTGGGCAGGAACCTAAGAGATGTTGCTACAGGTCAGCCCCGGCTCGACCTGGAGGTCCATGAAGCAGGTCCGCAAATATGTTAGAGCTGGAGTGTGCTGGAGGAGATAAATCTTTATACACCCGCATGTTTTCATATAGCAAGATACAGCCACCTCTTCTCTGTGTCCAGCTATGATGAATGTTCTTGTTTGGGTAAAGTTGTGCCCTTCACAAGTCTGTCTTGTCGTGAGTATCACAGGTTTGATTAAAAATCGCACGCCCTTTCTTAAAAACAGTTCACATAACAAAAATCTGACAGACAATTGGCTTGCTAATAAGTGCAATTAAGCAGTATGGGGGCTTAATTTTATCAGTTTATTGGTAAAACTACAGAATATTTTATGAAGCTTGTTTCATGGTAATGAAATGATTGATAGTTTTGTAGAGGAATGCCATGGAAATCCTTCTTTTGTTTCCAGGCTCAGAAGACATACACCGTTTTTCAATGTGAAGGAATTCATTTGGCTCCTCTTTGTTATTTACAATTACTCACTTTATGAACCCTTCACCCCAGGGACCTCTGTGTGGTCCCACTTGAAGAATCTCACCAGTGGGTCAGATAAAGTATACATCAAAGCCCATCAAAATACAGCTGTTTGTTAAGAATGCAGACACGATCAAAGAAAAATTAACCATCTTGCTCGACCTATGGAGTCTGAAAATGCTGTAGCCCCGTGCTTGCATTGTCCGCAGCGCTGTGGGGAACTTGTAGGATGTTTTCTTTGAGTTCTGCATGGCTGGGTGTCTGCTCATCAGTGATAGGGATCGAGGCCTGACCCAAGCCCTGTCCGTCCATCTTCAGAGTGCTACGTGTTGATGAACTTCCACGGGGACTGTAGCAAGCTATTTTTAGGGCATGATTTCCAACAAAAGGAAATATGTTGCTGGAAATATTGTACCTGTATATTAATTTGGAGATAATTTTGAAGGGACGGGGAACGTTGTATTGTCATCTCTGCACAGCAGTTGAGAAACAGGAGTAATTGGTGAAATAAAGCATAGACCACCTGTCTGGTAAAATGTTCTGTCAAGTAAGTTGTGAACTAATGGAATGGACGCAGACAAGGACGACAAGCAAAGAAGAACGACGGTTTGCAGGTCATGGATTTGCCAGAGGGCACAGCATAGAGACAGCCATTAGCAAAAAACTGCTGCCGGAATGATCGGATCAATATTGGCCTATGTGGAAAAAGGGAAAGGAGAGCGAGACAACCTTCCTGTGAAAGCAAGCACAGGCACCAGGAGAGAGGAGCCAGCAGCCGGGCGGGTTGGGGTTGGGTTGTTTTTCAGGAAAAGAAAACTTCATCTAGCGAGAATCATAAAAGGTTGTAAAATCAGAGTCAAAGACTGAAAGGGCTTTAGTAAATATTAATAAATAAAGACATGCATGCTTTTAAAGACTAAATTAAAGGTTGTCGGTAAGGTCCTGAAGGAAGTCAGTAAAAGCCTTTGTAGCGATTTAAATGCCTTGAGGTCAGGTCTTCAGCGAGCGCTTTGCAAAGGGCTCCTAGCTGTGTGGTACTGCAACGGCGGTGGGAGCCGGCACTAAGTAAGTAACATGTTAGTTAAGGGCTCGTGCAGCCGCGCCGAGCACCATCCCGCTGCTCTAATGAGAGTGCAGTGTCAGCAGTGTGTATGTGATGCTGAGACACAGCCCACAGGACACCTTGAGATACTCTGGAGTGAATCTTCCTGCAAGGGATGATGTGGGAACGAGAAGAGGCACGAGAGAAGTCGGCGAGCTCGGGACCGGGGGCAGAGAGACCCATTCACAAAGGCCGGGAAAAGCAGGTCCTTCAGCCCACCTCTATAACGGAAGGTTTTGTCAGTTCCGTTTTTGAACTTTGCCTTCTCTCCATAATTTAGCGTTTGCATGATAGCCCTTCTCACTTGTCTTCACCTCAGCATTTATCTAGCAGCAGGCGACGATTATCTCGGGGCAGCTCTCTGTGCCTTTGACATCCCTTAATTAAACGATGACATTTGCTACGTATGGAAGAGAAAAACACTGGAGGAAAAAAACCCACCATCGCATTCTCATTAGACCACTGTATTCATGAGACTTTGGGTGCCACGTAGGAGAGTGGTACAAAGGATATTTTTAATGAGCTTCAGTAAAGGTGCCCTTGATTTTAGTTTGTGCCTAATTGTATGAGCTTTGATCTTGATTTCTTCAAGAGAAATCTTACTGTGCACTTAGATATAGCTGACAAACCTGAACAGTTTTTCTTTGACCAGTTTCTAAGAGAGGAAAAAAGTTTCCACTGGGAAATGGTCCCAGGGAAAGTTTCCCCGGGCAGCATCTTCAGGATCTGGCCCGATAATTGTCTACAAATAGGTTCTGCATAAGGAAGAAGGCATGGTCAAGTGATACACAGCACATGCACTGGGACGGATGAAGTCAAATGCTAAATCGATGGATGTGTTTCATGCTTAGCTATTGTGTGCAGTGGTGAGGAAAGCTTTAGAAATATATAAAAACGCTGAGGAATATTGCAATGCCGCGTAGCACCACAAACCCAGCTAATGGCTTGAGACTTCTTGGCCAGTCCACTCTCCTTCGCATTATGTCTCCAGTAGGACTGGAAGCCTCGTGGAAGGGCATTTCTGCCTTTATCACTTCAGAGTGCTTTGATTCAGAGTTAGCACTGGGCCTGCCTTAGAAGACGGCTGAAATCTATTTTTCTAATATGAATCATTTAGTATGTTTCTTATTAGTAAAGCAATCAAACAAGATGCAAACTCAAGGTAATTTTAAAGCTGCTTTTAAATTAATCTTGACATTTTGCTGCTTGATAAATCCAGAAGCATGGGCCTCTGAAATAATTGTAAGGGTATGGTATGGCTGTAGCAAATAAAGTTTGTGTTTGGGAGACATCAGCTCTAGAGGTTTTTCTGCTTCCAACCATGGCTTTACAGCTAAGGTTGCCAGTAATGGAGCTCACTTGAACTAGGCTGGGCTCACCGTGCGAGGAACCTTCACTTAAGAAGGAGCTCGGGCACTTACTCATAGGCTGCCTTAAATTAATATTTCTTCATTCACTGGAGGTTTAGATTTGAGTTTAGGGGTGGCTGGCATCAAGACGATCCTGGAGAATAATCTATAATATAAGAACAGCCATACTTAGCCTGTGAACCTTCCTCTCCCCAGCGAGAGCACAGGATAAAACCTGCTGAGGCATCCTTGGTACCCTGCCACGAGCTCCCTTCTCCGGCGCCTTTTCATCTTCCCTTCCATGAATATTAACAACAGTTCTTCCACTCTGAGAAACTGCACTGCTAAAATACATCCAGCTATGCCTCCTCAAGCCTCAGCAGCACTCTCTCAGCCTCGCAGAGTTCAGTTCTGCAGCGAGGCTGCTCCGTTGTTTTGCAGTGAAGATGTGCCTTCACTTAGCCCATCGACATGTAGGACACTTGAGCAATCAAATACGCCAGTGACTTGTTGCCATTATTGAACTAGGTTGAATTTAATCAACAGCCGTGGAGAGAACACCATTTAGAGAGCTGCACGCGTCAGTGTCAGGTGTTTGGAGGTCACAGACAGGGGGGAGTGCCAGCCTGGGCTTCAGGTCTTCTCTGGCGAGAGGTTTACAAAAGGCAGGAAAAAAATAAATTAATCCCGGAGCTTCAGATATTCCCTCGGATAAAGTTCCAGCATAGTGAAAGTTAGTTGCAGTTCTGCCATTCGGCATGTGTCTGCAGTTCATTAATCATGAGTCAATGGAAAACCTCATTTTTATTGGTGTGAGTGAAAGCTATTACGGGGCAGGTCTGCTGCTGAGGGTAACATCCTGCTAGCAAGGTACAGAGCTAACCTTTAGAGATGCTGCAGAAGCAATTTTGTTCCATTGTCTTCTGGATGTTTATTTGCTGTTTTTTTTTCTTCTTTTTTTTGCTTTAGCTATCTGCTGATTACTCCGGTTAAATTACTCAGGGAATAAATCACTGCCCCCTGAAAAGTACCTAATCAAACAGATAAGTCTTGCATTTCACCCTTGTCTCTCTCACTCCCACACATGACTTTGCATGTGAATCTTTAAGACCTGTATGCCCTATATTTTTTCACTCTAATGCTGCAATTAATCACATTACATAACCAGCCTACTGCTGTTTCTAATTAAATTTTTCGGGGGGGAGAGAGAAAGGGGGGGGGAAGGAAGAAAAGAACCCTGCATTTAAATACCGTGAAGGGTCTGTCTTGAGATGACAATGCCAGGAAGCGGTGAGGGAAGGCTCCCTCCATCCTCCTCGCACCCCCGGAGCTGCGGCACAGGCCCCGTCTTATGCAACATCCCACGCCGGGCTCTGACTCACGCGCACTTACCTCACCGGGGACAGGCTAAAAATAGGGTTTCATTCTTAACTCTGCGCAGCCGGGCTCTGCCGCGCTTCCAAGAAGACCCTTGACGGGATTAAAATAGAGCAAGTTCTGCGCTTTGTTTCCTGCCGGAGATGTCTGCGCTGCACCCTTGCACTGTTTGTTTATCTGGCGTTTTCGTGTGGCAGAGAGCGGGCTGGAGGCTTTTGGAGGCAGAGAAAATACGGTCCTTTGCTCGCGTTATTTGCCAGCTGATTCCAGACAGGGTGCCACGGGGAGGAATTGGGCAGTGGGGAGGCTGGACATCGGGAAGCCCTGCGGGAGTAGCTGTGTACAGCTTTGGGCAGGGACGCCGGGCTGGAAGGATGTGAAATCAACCCCGGTCTGGGCGGGAGGAGGTTGCTGGTCCCGGAGTAGGAATGCACCAGAGACTGTGGGAACAAGCCTCCCTTAAAACCCTCTCTGCAGCCGCAGCTTAGACGCAAGTGCTGCCCCGTGCCCCCTGCACCCCCCTGTCCTCAGTTGGGGGTGCAAACTGCCCCTCTTTCCCCCAAGAGTCATCCTTGAATCTCCTCTTGGGAAACTTCCGTGTTTGCGGCATGTGGGGCTGGAGCGAAGGCATCACTAGGGTTGATGCGCTTGTCCAGAGAAGGACCTTCTCGCTCTCTACAACTCCCTGAAAGGGGGATTTAGCCAGGGGGGGTCGGGCTCTTCTCTCAAGGAACAAGAGGAAAAGGCCTCAAGTTGCGCCAGGGGAGGTTTAGGATGGATATTAGGAAAAATTCCTTCAATGAAAGGGTTGCCAAGCATTGGAACAGGCTGCCCAGGGCAGTTGGTGGCGTCACCACCCCTGGAGGTATTTAAAAGCCGGGCAGACGTGGTGCTGAGGGACATGGGGTAGTGGTGGACTTGGCAGTGTTAGGTTGATGGTTGGACTCAATGATCTGAAAGGTCCCTTCCAACCTGGACAATTCTGTGATTCTGTGGTGCTGCGCCGGGGGCACAGGATGGCAGCAGTCGAGCAACACCGGGTGGACATGGGCTGAGTCGGTGCAGCAGGGATGGGCACTGCCACTGCTGTTGGACGGGGCTGGCGCAGCTCATCTTCCCCCGGTGTGGGTGGCGATGGTGTGTCCTGTCAAGGCGTGCACAAGCATCTTCTCACCTTTGCTTTAGCAGCACTGCCCCTGCTTTGTGAGGCTCAGGGCGTGTCCAGAGCTCCCACACCTGACGGTGGGTGATTACCCAAGAGCTTTCGGTTTAAACCAAAGCAACTTTCTAGCTGCAGAAGGATTGAAAGTGCAGACTAGTGTCTCAAAAGTCAGAAAGCAAGTAAACTTCCATGAATTAGGAAACTTAAAAAAATCTAGCAACTGGTACATCACGCTAATAAATTTTCTGTCTGGCCTGAAGAACAAGTTCTGAAGCTTTGGTTGGTGTAACTGGTACGTAATTGGCTGCTTCTCCGCTGCTTCCTCTGCATGTGAACCTTTGGCTGAGAGTCATTCAGAGGGTCTGGAGACATTTTTCCTTACAAATTCTAACTTAAACAATTTGAGAGTGAAAACGCGATATGTAAAACCATACTTGTTTGCCTTCCACCTGCCTTTTTGAAAACATCTGTTTCTAGGTTGACTTGTTTCACCTGGGATTTCAGTTCAGGCCCATCTTTAAAATGGCATTTGGGATGAACAAAGTGAACTGGAGGCTCCCTTGTGGAAGTGTTAACCCAGGGTGTTTGCTGTCCCTATTTAGCCAGTTGGACACACTCTTTGTAGGTTTACCATAATGATAGAGTTTCTTAAATATAAATCCGGAGCTTAAGGAGATCCGTGACCATTCATTGATTGCAGAGCTAACTTTACAGCACATTTGTAAGGAATTGTAATTGGATTATAACGAACAAGTCTACTCTCTAAAGCCACATAAAGACTTGCCTTCTTAAACTGTCTGCTTCTCCCTGGGGGCACAGGCAGGGCAAGGTACTTGTGGCCCGGTTATTTTGCCTGGGGCTTTCTGTCCTTGCAGCAGCCGTAAGCTCAGCCCTCATCCTGCAGCTGCGCAGGGACTGGGACCATCAGCATCATTCCCTTAACTTTATTTTTTGCATCGCAAGAGCAGGAGGGCTGCCCTTCCTGACCTGAGTTGATGGACAGTGTGATGTTGGTACGGTCAGAACGGACAAGACACACACCACTGAGAGCAGAGGTGAAGGGTGGCTTTGGGAATGGCTCGGTGGCAGGGGATGATGGCAGTGCCTCATACACCCCGTCACTTCTTTGCAAGGTGAATCTGAGCTGCTGCTTTGCAGAACAAGAGTTTGGAGAGATTTTTGTGAACGGAGGTGGTAGGAGGCTTTGATGCCACGTGGATGTCTGAGGTGTTCCCCTGGTTGCTGCTAAATTGAAATCACCTGTTTGATGTGATTGAGAAAGAATGCAAATGGCCTTGCAGGAAACCCCAGGGAAGAGGAAGGAGACACTGGTTAACTATGAGAAAGAGAAGATGATAACAAAAGGGAGGAAGGAATAAGAGAGAGAGAAGAACTAATTAAGGAAACAGGCACCTTAATTTATTTTTTTTTTTAAAGTGGGACTAGGATAAGGGGCAGCAACAAGAAAAAAAAGAAGAAAGTGTAAACATGGAGGGAACAAAGCTCATAGACATGAGAACAGAGTGAAGGAGGAAAATGAAAAGAGAGGAGCTAATTTATGAAACAGATAAAGAAAGCCAGCCTCCTGTAGCCTGTGTTTTAACAGCATGTCCATGTACCTGTCCTACATCCTTGCAGCAGTGCAGGAAAGGGTGTAGCCCAGGGATGCTGCTTTGGAAGTGCTGGAGCCTAATTACTACCTCCTGTTATTTGGGACAAGTGTTTTAAATTTGCATTCTGCCCTGAGAGGCATTACTCCCTCTAATAATTTCAAGTCTTGGGTTTGGAGCTGGGAGAAGGAGGTTTCCGAATGGCATAAAAGTAAGTCGTGAGCTTTGGAGATGGGAGTAGAAATTGTCCCAGTGTGTTAGGAGCCAGGTGCTTGGTTTTGGCTTTTCTTTAATGCTGTCTGGTGGCCAGAGGAGAAACCTTTCCTGGGCTGTGGCTGCCCGGCCATCGCCTGAACATGGAGTAGGGAGGGTTGATGGAGACTTTCTCCTTCGTGTCTTATTTTCATACTTGTGGGCCAGATTTTGTGTTCTTCTGTGTTGGTTGTGCTGCTCCGTGCAATGTAATATGAAGCTAAAACAGCCAGAATCCCTCAGGAGAATTTCTGTTTATATAAAACTAAGAGAAATGGCCTTGATGCTTCCTGCAGCATCTGGGCGCAGTTTGTTCAGGTAGAAGGGATAGAAAGTGGAGGAGCAGGACTGTCAGCACTAGCAAAGCCTGTGAGTTTGATGTGATTAACTATGGACTGGTTTACAAAGGTTGTAGATGTAGGACTGGCATCCTTGATGCTGCAGTTTTCACAGCAACAAGACAGAAATTGAGGGCTGCAGCCCATTGCGTGGCGTCCCATGGAGAAACCAGGGCCATGAACTACGTGGCTGACTTGTGGCCCAAAGCTGGGTGTTGGTAGCCCAGCTTTGTGTGTAGTCCTGCTAAATGGGCGATTTTTCTCACAGGGGAGGGGGAGTGACATTCTCCCGTTTTCATTGTGAATGATAGGGAAGCAGCGTGGCCTGACGCTGCACTTGTTTTAGGTTTGAGAGCTCCCAGGCGTTTTTGCCAGGTCTTGCTGTGATTTGTACATAGCCCATGCACAGATCCCACTCTCTGAGTTTCCTAACTGGGCCATTGAATAAACAAACACAGAATAAATCCAGTGTGGGCAGTAAACTTCTCAAGCTGGAGAGCCCAGTGAAATCATTGCATTGCTGTGGGGGTTTTCTACGCTGTAATTGCGGACCAAGGGAGGGAGTTTGAAGTTAATGCAAGGTGGGGGGAAAAAGCTGATGCAAGACTGAAAAGGAGGAGGGAGACAAAAGCAGGGCAATTCTTGCATTTCTTTATTATGCATTGGACGCCTTAATGCAATTCATCCAAATTCTCTAGGGCGCAACCCAAAGGGATGAGGTTAGGTGGGAAGGTGCATGTGGCACCCTTCGCGTTTGGTTTCTGCCAACATTGGCTTTTTGCAGTTAGCCAGCATTGAGCTGGGGGGATGCAGATAATCGTGGGGAGCGAGAGCTCACCGCTTGCTGGAGGAGGACCGAGGTAGCCCTGCCATGGTGTCACTTGGAACTACAGACAAACACACAACCAGAACTTTGCGTCCCCTCTGGACACGGGGGCCTCATCCACCAGCGCTGCTGCTGAAGCCCTCACGCAAGGTGAGGTGGTTCGACACGCAGGCACAGGCAGCCTGCAGAGGTCTGCGCGAGCTGTATGGGCAAACCCCATCAGATAGGGGAAGCAGAGCAGTTGCCAAGCGGCTAATCTGCCGATGGGATTGGTGTTTGGCCCTCTCCCATCCTGCTCTGAGGTCTGTGCTGGAGGGTTTGGGGGATTGTCAGCTGGTGGTTTTGTTGCCTGTGGTCTGGTTGAGCAACATGCTCAGACGTTAGCTCCTGGCCAGATAAGTGAGTTTGCGGCATTACTGTGAGTAGAGGTCCTGTTATAAGCACTGGGGGAAAAAAAAAAAAAAAGGCTACCGCCCCCCAAAAAATAGCAGCCAATTCCCCCAAACTCTGTTTGTGACCTGAAGGGAATGAGGGCGTCGTGGGAGTACAACACAGGCATAGAATTCATCTCTGGCCCCACCGTGGTGTTTCTTACTCTGCTGCTATTACGTACTGCTTGAGCATGACGCTGGGACTTGTATTTGCTCTAGTAGCAGTCGTTTTTTCCTCTTTGACAGTAACCAGATCACTCTTCACCTCTGTGAAGGTGCTTATCCACCCAGGAGCTGAGGTCTGACCATGGTGGCCATGATCTGCAGTAGTGTCACCTGGCAGGGGGAGATGCCCTCCTGTCCCAGTACTGCGTGGACTGCACAAAATCCAAAACCCTGATTGATTGGCTTTTTTACTTGAGGGTTCCTGTCTTGTCTGAGCTTGCAGGCCCAGGTCAAGTCATTTGGATGTGGAAGAAGAGTACGGCTGTTTGATACTGATATATCTGGGCCTGGTTGCTTGATTCCGAGAATACTGCTGGATATAGTTAGGAGAAGCACCCAAAAATGTTGCTGCTAGCAATGAAACACTGGAATGTATGGCTAATAGGAGGGAAAAAAAAACCCAAAGCCTTTCACTGAGATTTGAGATGTTGAGATCGTAATTGCAAATCTTGGGAAATTTGAGCCACCCCAACAGTTGATGATAACTTTCATATTTATGAACTTTTTAGGGGGAAATTATTTTACCTTTCTCATTTTGGACAATCATACGACAGTGGAAAGCTTCTTCAAGCAGCATATTGTATTCATTTAATATCACATGCAAAACACAGAACTGCGAATTGGAACTCAACCCCCCCCCCACCCCAGAGGTTTACTGCTTTGTTCCGTTCT
>VYZM01017511.1:145904-168039 GCA_013398915.1 Dromas ardeola
GGGCAAATTGGAGCCCCCCCCCCCCCCCCCCCCGAAGTGTTTCTGCATCTTTTCCTAATCCTCTGAAGGGTGAATTGGAAGTTCTTGCTGAGGGAGGAGCGTGCTCAAAGGTTGTAAACTAACTTTGGAGTTCTGATGGGCTCAAACTTCAAGCCCATGTTTCAAAGTCTTCATGTCTTGAAGAGCAGCTTTTGCCACTTCCCTGATTTTTGTCCCTAGAATGAGGCGGTTTGTTCTGCATCAAGTGACAGAGTTGAGGCTGAGATGGTTTTACAGCCACTTGCAAATACAATTATGGAGTATGTGGGCATTTCCCTCCCTGGCCCTGTCATGGGGCTGCTGCTGGGTGGATTTGGCAGTGCAGGTGTTGGAGCCTTGAGCGTTCCTGCCTGGTTTCACCCGGTTCCCTGCGGCTCCCCAGGCACCGTGGGGAACAAGGACTGTCTGGCACTGGTTGCTTGCTCAGCCATTGTGATTCAGCTGTTGATGCTATAGTTAAACCATAACTTTAATATCTTCCTTAACTGCTATACTTTGATTAAAGAGCACTCTATCTAAAGGAAATTTTTCTTCAAAGCAGCACATGTTTAATTTACAAAGGACGAACTTGTGTGGTCTCCGAAGTGCCCAGTGCTGATGACCTGCGTGCAAGCAGCTGGCCGGGAGGGAGCCGGCACGCCGTCTGCGTTCAGGCTGCTGCGGGAAAGTTGGCGTTGCTCTATCGGAAGTCGTCTGGTGAGGGTGCAGGGCATGAATCAGTCTGGATTTCTCTAATGGCTTTCTAGCCAGAGTCTTCAAGCAAATATGTACTTTTGCATCATAACAGCTGTTGCCCTTTCTGCCAGTTTCGAACGCTTGCGGTTCCCGGCTTGGCTTTAATACTTACTTCCACCCAGTGTAAACAAATCCCACCCATGTTATGTTTTTTTAGAAGAAAGCAAAGATCTGTGTGTGAAACGCTGAACGGGGTATGGGAAACGTAGGATGCATGTTGCTTAGTAATGTGGTCAAGCGTAGTTATCGGGAAGCACATGAGCTCCCACTGCACCTTCCCTTCTCACTAACCCAAACCCCGTCTTGAGCTCATGCATTACAGAAGGGCAACAATATTGTTAATGTAAAGTCATCCTTGTTTAACATAAGGATTTGAGATGGTTTCACGGCATAAGCATTAAGAAGCATAGCTATCGTTTTCCATTAAGTTTTCCTGGGAAAAGGCATTCTTTGTTTTCATACTTTGGGGTCTCAAAGAAGTTGGACTCTTAGATGTCTTCTGATGTCTTGCATTTGTGACTGATTGAGGGAGCACTAAGTAATTAGGTTTCTGAGTAACAAATGCTCCAGGCAGAGTGTCTAGAGTGAAAAGTATATGGCAGTGACAGGGCAAGATACTGAGCAGCGATTCGGGGAAGGTCAGGGTGGTGACGGAGCACATGAGAGGGCACTTCTCTAATCCAGAAACTGAGATGAGGAGGAACTCCGTAGTGATCACTAATAGCTTCTCCCTTCACTTACAGGAGTAGGAATGTAGGAGTTCTCTTTCCTAACTGCATTTGTATGAGCTACTTGGATTTTAATGATACTCAGTGTTTGCACATCTTTTTTTTTTTTTTTTTCCCTCCAGTAATGCATTTTTCACTGTGTAAGGCCCTTAAGTGGGTTAAGAGGAAAAAAGTGAAGATCTCCTATATTTTGATGTCAGTGGTTTGTGATTTCTGCATCTGCATTTGTAAAACTGGTGCTACTGGAGGCTGAGTTGACCTTTGTATCCTGGGCTGATCTGAAGCCCACGGGAGTCAGTACGGAGGTGGCAGCTGACTTCAGTGGTGTTTGCAGCTGCCTGGAAGGGCATGAAGCAATACATTTGAGGAACGGCAGTCAAAGCTTTCCTGTGACTGTCCCCCTCCCTTTATCCGAAGGGAATTCCCTGCATTTGGAAAGATTGTTCAGTCTCGGGAACTGCAGCCAAGATAGTGAGACACGCAGCAAAGGTCCTAATAGCTGTCATGGTAATGAAGGAGCAACAGGGACACTCTTTCCCTGGCGGCAGTCCTGAAAGCATTGCCATATCAATTCCCTTGGTGGGGGGGGGGGGGGGGGGGAAGAAGGCTTTATCCCTAAGAACAAATGGCCTTGAAAAGCAGTTAATGCTGGAAAACTGGTCAAGGGAAGGCTTGCTATTGAGAGGTTGGTGGTGCCGCTCTCTGGTCCCAGCCTTAGATGAGCACTATGAATCGGGAGCAAACCAAAACTAGGGAGCAAGGGAATGGTAGGGAGGAAAATATGAGACATGAGAAAACTAAAGGCAGTTATATGTAGTGTTTTGCATAATCAGAGGGGTTATTTTGACCCCTTTTGCATTTTACCTTGGGTTTTCATGCCTCTTGACTCTCCCGTGAGATTCACACCCGATGTATCTCCGCAGCCCATTGCCATGAGGAAGTTTTATTAAAACTGTGGTTCATGCAAAAGCACAATCCGTTTACCGTGGGTCTGACCCCTGCTGACTACCTGACCAAAGGGACGTGTATCCCAGCTGATGTAAGCCTCCAGAGATACATCTCAAGTTCATCTGAGATTTCCCAATGATTTGAACAATTCTTCTCAGAAAATGTTATCTGATAGACAAGCGCTGCCTGGTGACCATTAATAGCACCTCAGAGTCATCCACAGCTATTTCCTCACATCACATGCATGCGTGAAACACTTGAAGAAAAGACTTGCAAAAGAAAGTAAGAAGCTTTTAACAATTATTTGGCCAAAAATTTTCTTCTGATCCCTCTCCTGGTTCAACAATAGTTAGCAGTAGCCAGCCGGTCTGCGCTGTTAAATGTCAGGATGACTCAACTGGTGTTGGGATCTGCTGGGTCAGGAGGGGACGGGTTCACGCCCGGGGCAGGAGGCTGCTGGAGGTGATGTCCTGGGGAGAAGACGATCCGCCGAGCTCCCTCCTGCCCGCCCTTGCTCTCTGCCCAGTTGGCAGCCGCAGGACCCAGGGAGCTCTTGGAAGGACGTCGGAATAACCTGGGCATCCCGGCAACGCGCTCACCCTCCCCAAAACCAGCTTTTGTTCCCAAACGCAACGGTGAGCTTTGGCAAGTGTTGTAGCTGTTGTTTCCCCTTGCTCTGTCACTGGCTGCGTGTATTTAATTCAACGCCTTTTCAATTAAATTTAACTTAAACTCAGCTCCCGGGGCAGTTCCCCCTGAAATGCTTTGCGGTCCCCTGGATATCACAGATACCGTGAGGGACACCAGGCTGTTCTTTAGCCAGGGTGAGGAGGAGATTTGAAAGCAGTGCTATTGATTAAATAATTAAATGGATACAAATGAGCTTTTCTTGGGATTTTGTTTAGCTGGTCCTTGGGTGGAAAAAAGTAGGTGGCCTGAAAAGACCAGTGTCCTGCCTGGTCTCATTCCTGTTTGAAAAGGGTCTTCTGAATTTCTTACTGCTGGTGCTCTGCGTCACCATCAATAATTTATTTTGTTTTTTTGCTTTAACAAAGGGACCTTTCCTTTCATGACGCCTGCGTTAGAGGCCTGTCCTGGCAATCCCAGCTCCCTTCCCCCAGCCCCGCTGGAGACTTGCCACTGATTCCAGTTTGGGGTCTCTCCGACTCCCACTGGAAAATAGCGTCGGAGTCCCTCAGCGCTGGGGAGAAGCCCGGGGGTTTCGGGGGTCTGTTCCCACAGCAGGTGAGCTCCCCTGCTCAGGGATGCAACGCTTTTCTGCGGCAGCCTTATCTCCCCGGGGTCTCTGTGTCTCCCAGGAGGGCAAGGAGCCCTCAGCTCCCTCGGCTGCGGTGCATATACTCATTTTTCTTACAATAATGCGTCTATGTTAGGTTATATAATGACAGATTTATGCAGTGCATGCTTTTGATAGCTTTTCAGCAGCTTTCAGAGAATATTTGCGTTTCCTGCCGAGGTCCCCTGGTGCCGGGGCAGTGCTGGAGGCACCGCCTCGCGTTCTCGGAGATGCTTCAGGAACCGCTGGGCACCGGAGGGTGCGTGGGACAGGAGGATCGCAGCCCCGGCACGCCGCAGCGTGAGCTGAAGCTGTGCTCACGCCCTCCCGCAGCCCCTATTTGGCTGGTCTTTCCGGGACTGGTTTTCGTTTTGGGGTTGTCAGTTCACCTGTTAAAAAGCTAGGCTCAGACACCTCATTAAATATTATTATTTTTGTCTAAACGTGCACTCTTCCCCGTAAAGCTTCTTTTAATTTCTTTTTCTAAGCATTACAAATAGATAACACGAGAAAAAGTTTGCAGAGATGTTTCAATATTAAAACAGGGCGATTCCTACAGTCTTCTCCCCTTTTTTTATTTTATTTTGAGCTGATGGGAACTGGTTGGAAAAGATAGCTGGAAAAGTTAATCTTGGACTAGCAAGTGCCCCTGAAGGGAGGAGAGAGTGGGGAGAAAGAATGGTCCTTTCAAAGAATCATTGACCTAAATTGCACTTTAATGCACATACCGTGCTGTCCACACCACCTACGTGTCTCCAGGAATACTGCTAAATAACAAGCACTAAATGTTTAGTCATTTCCTGCATCACGTTTGCAGGAGTCGGTGGCTTCGCGCGATTAGCATATGTAAGTGCACTGCAGTTCAAACAGTTGGTTTCCATATCAGCAGCTGCCGGGTTTAATCTCCTTTTGGGAAAGGTGCCACCGGAGCGGAGCGTTGCAGCGAGCCCCAGGTTAATGTTTCAGCCGGCTTTCCGCAGAACTTCCAGCGAAGGGCCGGGGTGACGCGGTGCCGCCTCCCAAAGCCTCAAACCCGGTTTTTCCAAGCACGGCGTGGGAAAACCTGGCTGAAAAATCGAGCGGGCAGTACAGCGGGCTCGGTTGCAGGAGACGGCTTTTCTTGGTTTTCAGTTGGTTGTTTTATTTTTTTTTTCTTTCCGTAGCGGGGCTTTTAAGGAGGTTTTATTTTTGTATTATATGAATCTTGTGTGTTTATGGGCTGGGTGGCGACAAGCCTCGCAGGAAATAGCGGCGGCTGCTCTGACCCGCGCAGCCCAGGCTCGCTCGCGGCCAGCTGCCCGCCAGGGACGCCGGTGTCTCCTGCCTGATGGGGGTCACGCAGTCCCCCTCGGGGACGTCGGTGCTCCCCACGTCCCCCCCCCGGCTCGCTCCCCCTCCTGCACCCGCCAGGGCATCGGGAATTTTATAGCCACCAACTCAAGCTTTTACTCAGCCTTGCAGGGAAGATGTGATCTTACGCAGAGAGGTTTGCAGTTGGCCTTTCGGGCTGGCATGGGAGCAGGTTTCTGTCCAAGGAATCGAGGGCTAAATCCTCTCACTTTTTTTAAGCGTCTGCTTTCAAAATGGTGGCTGCTTCTCACTTGAAGTTCACGGTAACAGATGGCTAGCGCTCAAAGACAGTAGTTAAAAGCTATAGGGTGTTGTTCACCGCATGTCTTGCTAGTTTCCTTCCTAAAAAAAATAAAATAAATCTGTGTGAGCGCCCTCCAACATGACAGGCCAAATCTGACCGTCTGTTGAGTTCACTTTATGTTATCTCTGTATACCATAAAGTGGCCTTTTAAAAAGCCAGGGCTCCTCGCTGGGCGATTCCCTGAGCTCCGGGAGGCCGGGCAGCCTGCAGCATCCTGCTCCTCTGCAGCATCCCCGCCATCCGGAGCCAGGCAGCATCTCTGTGCAGATATTTGATTTTTGGGTCTGGAGCCGCCGGGTGGAATCTGCCCAAAGTACTTTCCTCATGGGCTGTGCGGGGGCCCAGGGATTCGTGTGCGTATTCAGGGCATAGTAAGGGCTCATGAAATAGCGTGCACCTTCTGTGCAGCCCACCAGCGTTTTCAGTCTCATTTAGCAGAGAGAACAAGCAGAAATCTCACAACTCGAGTAAGAGCATATGCTCTGGGAGACCTCGCTACATTGCATAAGCCTTCCCATTAAAGGAGCTGGCTTTGCGAGCACAGCACATGAGTCAACAGCACAGCTAGACTTGTAACGTGGGAGTCACACCTACTCTTGGCTGCAGAATTATCCAGAGAAACAGAAGGTTAATAGGAACAAAATAAAGACTAAGGAACCCTTAAAGGTTAGTTACAGGATTTTATTCAATTGGCAAGAAGGGGGAAAAAAGGAACGGAAACGGGTCAAGCCAAGGGAGAGAGAGTAGGGTGATGAGAAGCCACGTTGTCTGTCTCCTAAGGAAAGACGGTTCAGTTTAGATCAGTTAAAATGTGATCAATAAAACATTTTTTTTTTCAAATTAGCTAGTTCTGCAGAGGGTCATTATTGATTACAGAAAGAAAAAGTCACTTGACTAATGAGAAAGAGAGTGGAGTGAGCTCCAGGATGCTTGAGAAATACTAACACTGCATGAAAGCAGCTCTCGAGCCGGGGAACGACTCCCCAGAGCACATAAATACAGGCGAAGCAAGCGCCCGACCCAGGGCATCAGTGGCAGCAACCCATTCCTTGGCTTTGCTGCTGCCTTTATGGGTCCTTATTTTATGTTGGGGCATTTTCGAAATTAAAACCAAACAAGGAGCACGTCTGTCTATGATACCGGGAGAGCCCGAGCATCTCGGGTCCAGGCAGACCGTAGCTCATGTCCTGGTGCTGGCTGGGCGAGGGGGTGACCGAGATGGGAGCAGCAGCAGAGGGAGAGCAGGGCTCGGCCCCCAGGCTGCGCAGGCACCTCACACTCGTTAGTTTGACCCGTGTTAAGTGCCTAATTACCCTTAAGGACCCTAGGGCTGCCTGGTCTGCTGGAGTTAGCAGGAGCAGCCAGTCGCAGCTCTGGTTAGCTGGTCTGATCCAAATCTCACTGCAGCCAGTGGAAAGGCTCCCAGTGGGCTTTGGGTCCGGATCAGGAAACAGGGATATCCTGAATAGATGAATGTTCATCCACGGGGTTTTCAGTTTATAAAGATGTTCCATTGAGCAAAACCTGTCCTGATACCGAATCCTTACTGTAGGCTGGAGCCAGTTTCCATACAAATTAACTGGGGGCATTGCATTTTTATTTTTTTCAAGAATGCGGTGACCTTACTGGCCTCATAAGAAGAACAAGAAGGAATACAGAAAGTTGTGTTTAGTTTCCAGGGTGTTATCTTTGTTTTTTTCCCCTGAGAAAAAAGACTTCACATGGCCAAATCGGGTATTGCTCGTGGTGCAGGCTTGCCTGCCTAAGGTTCTCCTCAGTCCTAAATCTGTGCTGTAAAAATCGGGGATTACCAAGATGGGAGTGAAAAAAAACACCTTGATAGCTCAGGGGATCTGATCAGAGCTTATAGAAGAGCCCCACACGAGGCTGCCCTGGAATTGCTTTCCTTATTACATTGGTTTCTTGGCTCTCCTCCATGTATACCAAGGTCTAAGTGGAACATGTCCGTGGGGGAGGTGTTGGGCAACAGAAGTGATGTTTCATCCCTCGCTCTCAGTGCTCTCGCAGAGGGAAAGATCGTCTTGTGATCAAGGCACAAGACCAGGAGTCAGACGATCGGGGTTATTGCAAAGTTTGATTTTTGCCAATCTTAGTTAACAGTTCTGGCACCTCCAAACGCAGAGGTGCTCAGGGAACGTGCAGTTTGCCTGCTGCCACAGACGCAGCGTATTTTGGGGTTCTTGTGCTGTTCTTGTTGCATGAGTTACTGCTTGATGGATATAGCAGAACAATTTACCAGTGATAAACTCCACTGTGATGGAGCCAAGGAATGTTTAGTGGCCTTAGCCTGAAGTTTTTGAAAATGGCTGCTAGGGCTGATTTGTCCAGGATAGACTGGTGAGGGGTAATGGAGGGAGGAAGATGGAGCAGATCAGAATGGCCCGTCTCCACCTGCATCCTAAGCGAGAAGGCACTCGCACAGTGCTCAACCCAGCGCTCGAGGTAATGAAAATCCTGTCTCTCTTCTGAAGATCACCCGATCATCTTTCCTAATGCAGAAATCCCACCACGTGCCATCTGTCCTGCTGTAGGTGCACGCAGGGAGCCACATCGCCATGCCTCTGTGCCAGCGTGCGTGACATGCGCTTGGGTCACGCTGTGCAGGAGAGGCCATGGAGCATCTTCCTCCTGGCAAGGCGTGTTTGGGCACGAGGTCTCAGCCCGTCCCTTCCTGTTCTGGGGCTTTCCCTGACTCCAGCCACAGCAGGGAAGTGGACAACACATCTGACCAAGCTTCTCCTCTGACGTATGGGGCCACGGGGCGGGAGGAAGGCAGCCTGAGGTCCTGTGTAGTCACCGGGGAGTAACAGGACTTCTGTAGCAAGGTCAATGCCTCTCTTCCCCATGCAGACCAGAGACTCTGTATTTAGGTGCAGAGCCTGAGTGGCTGGGGGTCCCCGCGGGGAGCTGAGCCCGGCGTCTGTGCGTGCTGCCGATGGCGGCCTCTCCTGCTGCACCGTCTGGCACCGAGCCGCAGCACAGTCTCCAAGTGCTCGAGCTCCATCCCTGCCTTTCCCCCAGCATCTGCGATGGGGCCTGGCACAGGAGACTGCTCAGTTTTTCCTAAATCTGGCTGAACCGTCTCCCGGGAAATGGGAGTCAGCTTGCTCGCTATCCTGCTTGCATCCGTCCCAGGGTGGCAGGTGGGAAGTCAAAGTCCCGCTTTAGCTGAAGACATACAGAGGAGCTTTCATCCCCAAAATGTACAGGATTGGAAAAGTTCACGGGGGGGGAAAAATAGGATGTTTCCTTATAGGGGAAAAAAAAACTATATACAATTCAGTAAATCAAATTGGCTCCTCTGTGCCCTCTTTTCAGGGGCAGACTTGAGGAGCTGGAGAAAGATAGAGAGGAGGGAGAAATCCCAGCTGAAGAGGTCCTGCGTGGCCTTTCAAGGAGGCGAGAGCCCGACGGTGCTCTGGCTGCAGGCACCCTCCCTGCCCTGCCCGGCTCCAAACCACCGGTCTTGTGATTTCTTTTTTTTTAAATTCTTATTATTTCAGTCCCATGATTTTGTTTTCGCTGTTCCTAATTCTTTGCCTTGGGGAAGGGAGGCAGGGAACAGCGCAGGATTTGTACTGCCATGGGTTTCTGGGTGTCGCGGGCCATAATCTGACATTTAACTGACGAGGCATTGCCATCCAGGCTGCAGAAATCAGATTTCGTGATAAATGGCGGGTAGCGCAGTTCTCCTAACTAAACTGTGTTTTCAGCATAACTAGTGGTTTCACTTCTATTCATTTCACTATTTCACTTCTTCCCTTCTCTTTATCCAAGCAGGGAAAAATCAATCATCAGCCTCGCAGCAGAAATTGTGGCATTGTATTCACTTCAGGGCAGTTGCTAAGACATCTTGGTGGAGTGCAAGAATGTACTTGGCCAATGACAGGTAAAGATTAAATCCCGCATCATGCTGAGTCTCCAGAATTGACGGGATTGCATTATTTCTAGGTAATTTTAATGGCACTGAGAGGTAGAGTTTTAAACTTACATGGCAGTTTTCATACTAAAAAGTCCCAGAGCACTTTACTAGCAGAATTTGATGCAGAAACTGTCCAGAGAGATAAAATATGACAATTAAGTGATAGCATTGGCAACAAAAGTAAAGAAAAACCTTATATTCTGAATGCTGGGGGAAGAGGGCATCTCGACAGATGTACATATATATCTACCCACGTCACACGCCCTCGTGAGAGACGCAAGAACGAGCACTCGTTTCTAAATTCCATCTGAAAGCAAGCTCAGAAATGCCCCCGTGCGCCCACCCGACCCGTTGCTGACCTCCTCCTGTGCCAGCTTCCTCCGCTTCCCCATCTCACTTCCCCCGCGGGACACGGGTGCCAGCGGTTCCCCTGCGGCCGCGCCGACCTGGAAGTCTCCCCGCCCCTGAGTCACCCTTCTCCTCCTCAGCTGCCCTCCGTACGTGGCCCTGAGCAGGCTCTGGGGGTTTTCCGTGTGTTGCAGCTGGAAAGAAATGAGCTAGGAGAGTGGTGGCGAGGGATGGTGGATCACGAATGTCCCATGGGCGATGTGGCTGTGCTCCTGCCTTGCCTGCCGCCTCCTGCCAGCCCTGGTGGCATCACTGCAGTGCTGTGGTGACTTTCTTCACCACTGTTCTCAAGAAACATGCAGAATGGAAATAGAAGCTCCTGCCAGGGAATTTCCACCCCAAATCAGTAATGTTTGAGCAGTGGGAATGAGATGCCAAGAGAAGATTTTTTTTTTTTTTCCTTTCTTTCTTTTTTCTGGAAAGTTGGCTGTATGGATGCGTGATTTGGTGGTGGGTGTGGTGACCCCAGCACTGCACAAACTCATGCTCGTAAACGTTGCTAAGCGATGAATAAAATGACAGCCAGGGCCGGCCGTAGGAGAGGCAGGAGCAACCGCCGAAGCAAACGCAGAGTGTGCTTCAAAATTGCTTTATAGTTAAAGGAGGTATTAGAGTTTTCTTTGCAAACAGGCATAGAAAGTATTTGTATTTAAAAAAAAAACCCATAAGAAAACTAGAACTAAAGATCTCCCACTAACTTTCTGAGGAAGTTACTTTCTGATGAAAATAGTTTGGTATCCAAAATACACACGAATAAGCAGCCCGGAGGAGGTCACGGCAGTCAGCTGAACTGGTCCTGTTACTCAGCACTCTGACACGCTCCAAGAGGGGTTTCGCTGGAAATCTGGAGGAGGTTTCACGATGGAAGATCAGGCTAAATAAAGGTCTTCCACCTCCATAATTCCGGCAGCTGAATTTCAGCACAGTATCTAGTCACAATGTGACACGGCTTCTCAGATTGAAAAGCTAACCTCAAACCTCTCTAATTTTGGTGATGCTGAGTTGCAGCCAAAATGATTAATGGAGCAATCTCTGCTAAGGTGGGTTGTTCCTGAGGTCACCTGCTTTGTATTTCCCCTGAACCTATCCCTAAAGATCATCTGAAACGAGTCCTGGGTTTGGTTAGCTGGCAGTGATAAAATCCACTTTTTAAAAAATCTGTCTTCGTGAAGTGCCTTTTGCTGTGCATTAGCAGCGGGAGGGCTGAGGTCTGGACAGTGGCAAAGCCAGCCACCAGCCCAGCACTGTGATTTCCAGTGAAACTGGGGTTGCCAGAGGCGTTCAGCTGGCCATGTCATGCCCTGGGCATCCTGACAGCTCCTCGCTGCTGGCCGGGAACAATACCAGCGTTCCCAAGGGATGGCTAGCAAAAATCAGTGCATTTTAGTATTTCCGATAAGTTTTTTAAAGAGTAGCCAAAGTTGATGGGCTTCAGCCAGCTGTTTATGCCATGGGCTGTTTTATTTCCATGTGCAGTCCCTAATTCCCCGCTGCCCCGGTGCAGTTATCGGTGGGAACCAGATGCCCCCAAATGGGATTCCCCCCAGAGGGATTCCCCCCGGGTGCTGCCGAGGGCAGGGGCATCGTGGTGGTGGGGAAGGGTTAATGAGGACAGGAGCCGGTCACAGGGCCGGTCCCTGGAAGGGGATGCTGTTTGTGGGGGAAGAGGAAAACCTGTCTGGGGCGTAGGAGAGGCTTGGAGGGTTGTTACTCTAAACAGAAGAGATTAGGAGAGCAGGGCGGGCGATGTCCGATCTTCTGGCTGAGGTTTTCAAAGGGAGTTGCTCTTAAGGAGGACTTCCTCTGGGAGGAAGAGAGAGAGAGACATGGAAACGATCCAAACCCTGTGCTGAGAAAGAGGGTGAGGCCAGACGGGATTGATTTGGGACTTTATTTGGGTGTGCGTGGAATCGCCTGGTCCCGGGGAAGCACCGGGAGCGGGAGGATGAAGATAAGCTGTGGGCAGAGGGTGCTGGCTGGAGCCGGGCCCCGGGCTGCCGGCGGGACGTGAGTCACCATCCACACCTGCAGACAGCACCTTGGTGGCTGGAGCCGGGGCAATCTTTGCTGCTGAATTGTTCCTTTTTTTTTTTTTTTTTTAAATGTAAATAGGAAATGACTTCTGCAGCTGAGTCTTTGCGGGCACAGGGCTATAAAAGGCACTGCCATTTTACATACCACATTTTAGCTTGAGAGAGAGGAAGGAGGCTTTGCTAATACAGTCACATAGTTAATAAGCAAATATATGTGGCTCCATAGGGCTTGAATAACTTTTGGAAGCAAAGTAGTTATGAGGGCTGAGTCCTTTGCCTGCTCTAAATGATTAAAAATAATTGGTTTTTATTTCCCTTACGAAGGCGCACAACCCAAGCGTTTCCGTATGACATACCTGACTCTGGGTGTCTGGGTGTCTTTGTGGCTCATAAGGAATGAACCTGTTGCCGTCGGCTGCTGGATCCATCAGTTGCCCCTGGGCCACCCAGCTGGTGGGCTGGCGAGTGAAAGCCGAGGTGGCCCATTTCCACGGCAGCCCATCATAAGGGTGTGATTCACTGGCTTTCTAGAAATGCGGGGATCTAAAAGAAGTAAAGAAGGAAGTTTTCCTTCTCTGTCTCATTCTACATTAAGAAATAAGGCAACTTGGGTTCTCCCGTTAGGGAAAAGGGAAATTTGGCACAAAAAAGCCCCTCCCTACCTCCACACATCTCTGCACCACATGTCTCCGCTTCACTATTCACTTGTTTTGACATAAAGTACTTTCCCAAAAAAATATTAGTCACAACTTTGGCTTCAACCAGCCAACTCTTAACCTTCCTCAAAACAGTTTGAAATGGGTGACGTTAGTGATGTGTGATGGCGATGGGGAGGGGTGGGTGGGTGCAGCGTTTGTGGAAGGTTCTGCATCCAGGTTTGGGAGCCCAAAACCTGGGGGCTGCGGTAGGGAGGGTCCCGAAGGAGCTGCCAGCGGATCAGAGGGGCTTTGGGGGGTCCCTTGCATAAGACAAACTGTGAGGATGGAAAACCAGAACATCTGGTAATAGCGTCGTGGGGATGCTTATGTGAGCTTTGTCAAGGGAGGCTGAGAAGCCGGAGTGATGACTATGGCATAAAGTTGACTAATCCGTGTTGATGGGTGTCAGATTTGAACTAGCTGCCTAAAATCCTGTTTTCGAGCAGTAACTGCTTTATCAAGCAGTTTGGCACCAACAGGAAGGAAAAAAATCCCCAAGCGACGTGTTGGATCAGATTCAGGTTCCCAAAAGTTCCTGGGAAGGAAGGAAGGGGCAAGGGATGTTTGGGATAGACAGAGCTGTAAAACTATATTCCAGGCCTGTAGCAGCTGCACACACAAGCAAGCTCGCAGTCGCTGTGGGATCCAGAATGAAATGAGCCCTGCCATCCCTTGTGCTTCCTCGAGTAATTATTACATGTGTTGCACCCTAACGAGAACCTGCTCCATTTTCTCATCCCACCACTCTGCTGCTCTTTCCCCATGGCTGCTTCTTCAGAGCTCTTCTTTGTAAAACCCATCTGGCAAAGGGCTTTTATTTTATTTTTAAACGGAGAAATCTTTGGAAATTAGTAGTTTTGCTGTGCGCTATTATCCTCTAATTTGGTAATAAGTCTGTAATCATGGCCACGCAGAATGATGAGCAGAGCCAGCCCGGAAAGGTGCCCCTCCGGGTTTCCCAGGCGCAGCAGCCGCAGCGTGCCCTGGTGGAGCGTGGATTCCATGGCTGGTCTCCAGGAACGGCAGGGAGGAGATGGACCTTCCAGCAGCGGCAGGAAGGACCTTGGTGAGACTCTGTACCGACATAAATATGAAATCAGCAATTCCCAGCAACGACACCAGACCGAAGGAATGTGACCGCGTACCAATAATGTAAAGCCATTCTTGAAACAGAGTCAAACACGGGTCATTGGTGAGAAACCCCTGAGAGAAGAGATGCTGCCATGGGCAGCTCGGGGCCGTTGCTGCGTGACGGTGCGGTGCTGGGCAGCAGGGCAATGCGGGCCACCGATTGAAATGCCTGTCCTGGTTCAGATCTTTCCAGTGTAGCAGAGGAAGGACAGTCCAGCATTCAGATAGGTGGTAACACCGTGTTTTACAGATGTAAAGGATGTCAGGATGTTCCAGCTGGCCGGCCCCTTCCGCCAGCTGTAGTGGACAGAATCTGTATGACATTAAGATTAAGAAATGCTCATAAGAGAAAAAAAAAAAGTAAATCAAGGCCAGGTAGATGCCAGGGTGGCAGCCCCTGTTTCCAGAGTCAGTGCCCAGCCTGTGACTCTGCTCGGGGACGGCTGACACCCAGAACGGCCGTTTGAGCTGACGAGGACCAGCCGGAGCCCTGTGGGATCCGTGCTCCAGGCAAGGTGTGGGGCAGCGGCGACGCCAAGCCTGGGGCGGTCGTAAAGGAGCCTTGTCAGCCCTGGGAAAAAGAGGTTTTCTAGAGGGAAGGAAGGGTTGGCTCTGCTCCCGGGGTGGGAGACGAGGGGCAGGAGCTGGTGGCCGGCCCTGGGGGTGTCTCTGCAGAGTGTCCTCGCAGGAGGAGACAGCCCCGGTTGCAGTGACGGCCCCGGGAGCTCGCGTGATAATCCCTCTTCTGTGTTGTTCTGGCATAGCACAGGGCTCTGCAAAAGCTGATTTCTCTTTGCCTAAGCGAAACCCTGCAGTGTTTTTGCTGCATTACTATGTGCACAGAAAGAGGAGGGAAAAGGGAAAACCTTTGGAGAAATGTGTCTATAAATAGCAATTTAGCTTGACAACCCCATCCCTCCCCAAAAAAGTCAAGAGAAAGCAACAAATACCATCCCTTTGCTAGGGATACTTTCTGCTCAGGAGCGTTTTTCAAGGCTGTCCCTTGTGCAGATGAGTTATCGGGATGCGGAGGAAGGTGCGGGCTGGGAGCGAGGCCCTTCCAGCCCCTGGTTACCACCTGCTGCTCTCGGGGCTTCTGCCCAGCCCGCTGCCGGAACAGGATTCTTCCCACTTCCAGCACTGCAAAGAAGCAAATCAGTGCAAACGTGCAGCCTGCTGACTGCAGCGTGTGGTGCCGAGCCACACCTAAAAAAGAAAAAAAAAAAGGAAAAAAAAAAAAAAAAGGACTTCCAGATTATTAGATTTGAAAGATCATAGTAGCTAATTGCATTCTGCATAACCTGGCGTCCCGGGCAGGAAAGCTGCCCGTCTGCCGGGGCTGGTGGCCGGTCAGGCAACTGGTCATTCCCACCCTATTAAAAGGGCTGTATCTTTACATCATGCCGCCCTTCCAGATTGCAAGGTGGTGGCAACAGATGCCTTGCTCTCAGCAGAGCCGAGCCCTGAGTAAAGCCCTGGTAAGCACCGTGGAAAGGAGAGTGGGGTGGATCTGGCTTAGGTTAGAAATGGGTTATATTCTCAATAACGCTGGACACTGAGTCCCGGTGTAGGAGAGGTGGATGGGAGACGTTCCCCGCGAGGGTGATAGGGAAAGCCGAAACGTGAGCCCCGATGGCAAACTGGAGCTGGGGATGTCTTTGCTCTGCGCCACGGCTAGCTCAGGGATCCCGGGAAAGCTCCAAGCCTCAAGAAGCGAGGGACTAGGAATGCGGAGTAGGGTACGATGGAAATGAGACAAAGTCATCGCTTCCCAAAACCTTCACAGTGAAGGAAACACCTCCCACTGTCTGGAGGATCCATGGGAATATTATAATATTTGTTCCAAAAACATGACTGGGTGGATACAGAATTACTGACGCAGACACAGGCAGCTAATTGAATTCATACGTAGAAGCCCTGGACACCATATGGCCTCAATAAAACGTGGGTCCGTAGCTGCTTCTTAGCAGATGGTTATTCATTTTCATAATCTTAAATCAAAAGATCATTTTTGTATCTGGAGATCAAAGGCACTTAATGTCTCCTTGGTGGAGGTTTATAAAACGAAACCCCTGTCCTCTGTTTTGGCGTTAACGCGCGAGGCAGACGGGGGGTTTTCCCCTGAAACCTTCGCAGAGGCTCTGGGCAACCACATCTGGGCAGCAGCTGCAGATGTTCGCAGCTCTTCAGGGCTGGGACTGTATTTTCATTATACAGACGTACAGTTTATAAAATCAGAAGGGACAGTTGTAATGAGCTGGTGTGGCCATTTATATTTCCCCAGATTATTGGGATATAGGCCATGTGACTATTTTGCGATGAAATTATTCTTTTTTCCCCTTAGGAAAAAAAATAATGCTGGAAGCACCGTCCAACCTCTCGGATCCCACGCTCAGCCCCGCAGCGCGGTTGTGTCAGGCCAGCGCCGTGCGTCCCCCGGCATCCCCGTGGGAGATGAGCCCGTGGAGGCGCGGGGCCAGTCTCGGACTCCGCCGCCGCCGTGTGCGAGGGGGTGGGCGAGCGCTCGCCCCCGGGGCTGCGCGTCAGCGCCGGCCAGGGGAAGGGGGCGAGATGCCTTTGGCGTGGAAAGTACTTCCACACCCACCGAAAAAAAAGCCTCTCGGGTAGACCTGATCTTTGCCACCTCAGAGTGAAAGGTGTGTGGTTGCGCAGAGCGCCGGAGGTACGGGTTGCAACAAATTGGGTCCTGTTAATAAACCTCATCTTTGCAGCGGCTACCTGCTTGCTGATGCGCAGTTCTCCTCGGCGCGAAGGTGTAACCGAAACGCGCCGCCTCTCCTGCGAACCCACACCGCCGGGATGCTCTTTGCACTTCAAACGCTGCTGCCCGCGGTTGACGTTTGCGCGGCGATCAGCAGGCATCTCGGAGAGCCAGCAGGTCCCTGCCACGGCGCGGGTTTTGCCTGCCAGCCTCGCCGCCTCGGCTGCAATATGGAAATGATCCTCCCCAGCAGACAGCGGAGTCCCACCTCAGTTCCCATTCACCTGGAGATGAAAGTGCTCTGGCTGCCAGTGTAGGCGGGGCAAAACTATTTAAAAACCTCATTAGAGAAAGTATTTGGGGAAGACAGCAACACCCTCAGTTGTGGTTTGCTCCAGGACTTCTCAGCCAGATCACTTCTGATACAGAGGGAAGGGCGCTACGAGAGACATTCCTGTCAACTCGTACTTCTCGTAGGGATGCCTTGGGTGTACTTTCCCTCCTGCTCCGTCCCGGTGGGCTGTATTTGCTACGTAAATATGGGCACGTTCCCCTCCAGGTGCGGTTTAGGTGAGGAGCCCGACTGCAGCGTGGCACGGGGCTGCCGGAGCGCTCCTGTTTTGCGCCGGAGGAACGCAGTCAGCAAAACTGTGTGTAATCTTGATTAGGCACAAATCCACCGTGACTATTTCCTATTCCATTTAATTCCTGTTCATGCTTATTTCAGCTGAATTTGCGGCAGGAGTAATGCCCAAGCCACATCTGGCTCGTGATGCACATGGGATCAGAGCGGGAGTTTGGGAGGAGGTGGATCTGGATCCAGAGGTCTGGCTTCTTATTTAGAAAATGACTGGTTGCATTCTCCCACGGCTGCTCCAGACTACCCCAGAGCTTAATGATATTCCTGTCCAAGTGTTTTTTGAGTCTGCACAACTAGGAAACAATCTCATGTGCATGGTTTGTCTGGCTTGTTACGAAGGAGCCCATGCACCTGCATCTCCCCTTCCGCCTGCATTTTCTTTGCATCCCATTTATTCAAAGGGGTCAAATGTTCATTAACTCGGACCGAGTTTGAGTGCCAACAAGCCCTTTTCCTCTCCCAGTGCAGTCAGCCATCTGCACACCTTAAGCAGCCCTTGGTTTATCAGGACAACTGCAGCTCACAACCAGCTGTGGGGCATCCTGCTCCCTCGCAAGCACCTTCCTCGCTCGATCCCGTAGGATCACACAAGCCTACAAAGAGCCGGCTGGGCTAAGCAAGTCCACGCGCAGGACACGGGCTGCTTCTCCCTTACCTCCAGCCACGGGAGCTGATGGTGTCCCTGCAGAAGTTCAGCTGGGTTCCTCGTGCTTGCGCCGCCCGCCAGCTTCGGTCCCAGCCAGCTTCCCACGCCGACCCGCTGCGCTCTTCGTGAGCCCCGACAAACAGCCTTTGCTCTGCTGCTGCTGGTAACGATAGTTACGGTTTGAACCAAGTCCCCCTGAACTGATGAGCACGCGCCGTATACGCCGTGAGCACGCGGATGGCACAGACCTTGTCCAACAGGCTCGAGGCTCGGAGGTCAAGGTTTAACTCCTCCGTGTCCTGACATGAACTGTAGGAGCAACAAACTCCTGGCCTCTTCTTCCGCCTGTTCTGGCTTTATTTTATTATTACTTTTAGTGGGGAATTGTAATTTTTTTAGTCCAGTTAGCAAGTTCAGAATACTTTTTACGTTAATATTTGACTCAGACATAACGTAGTTTGGCCCTGTAGCTGTTGTTACCTGCGTCCCCCAGAAAGAACAAAATCTCCCCGGCCCTGGTGGTATTGATTCCTGCTGGGATACGTGGATGCCAGTGAAAAATAAATAATGCTGTCGTTAAAAGCTGTGGTATTTTCCAAGTCGTAGATCTAAAGGCACCCTACTTTCTTTGCTTTGCATACTTGCAGAGCACCATCCTTTCTGCTTTTCAGATATGAAAGCCGAAGCAGAGAGACATCTGATGAGGCTTCATCGCTGACTCACTGTTTGATGTTTGGCAGGAGGAGGAATGTGATCAGATACCATTGTGCAAAGCATCCACCAGACGACTCCGTCACTCGAGAGGAGAAGCCACTCCTGCTCCTGGGTTGGCAGCCTGAGGGTCTGGGCAACCCCTCGCCGTCCCCTGCCCCACCGGAGCTCCTCAGCCCGAGGACAGCGGCAGGGGACAAGCGATGCCGCCTTTGAAATCGCTCGGAGGCCAGGAGCAGGCGGAGGTTGAGGGCTGTGGGGTTGCGTGGCTGTGCACGCCTGGAGATCTTTCTCACGAGATGGTGCAACCCGCCGGCGGGGAACTGGTTAAACGGCGTGAGCGCCGCGGCTGCTGGGCTTGGCTGGCGGTGCCAGGCAGGGCAGGACGTCCCCGGCAAGCCGGCGGGTTTTATTAAACAGAGTATCAAAGTGGGCTAAAGTCTCTTATTACGAATTGTAATGTCCACAAATTTTGCCACTTCCAAATAGTTTCCACCTACGTATTCCTCCCACCGGCTGCTGGCAAACGTCTCCGCTCGGAGAGGGGAATGGCTTTCATTTGAATAGTCCTGGGGCGAGTTTCACCGAGCGGTGCCAGCGTCGCACCCGCAGCTCCAGGTGCCCAGCAGCCACGCGGGGCAGTGCCGGAGGGGGGCCCTTCACTCGCCCAGGACTCCGCCGAGACAGCGGCTCTCCATAGGTTTTCCCAGTGTTTTATCCAAGCAGAGTCCATGCTAGCCTAAACCAATGTAATTAAGCAGCGATGGGTGCACGTACTTGCAAGAATAAATCTCGACTTATTCTAACTTGTGGAGGATCCCTTTCATCGCGGCGCTGAGCGTGGCCAGCTGTGCTGTTGAGATAGTGACTCACACGCAGCTGAAACCACCAGACTTCACGTTGAATTTAAGCTTTTGCAACTACCTCCAGGCTACCAGAGGGACAAGGCAGAGCCCTGGTGGGTGACAAACCGCTCCTAAGTCCCACAGGGACTTAACTTTCGGGATCCTGCCTTCAGCCGAGGGGTGCGGGGTCTCCTACGCGTGCCTTAGACAGTATGGTTGGGAAATTAGATGTGCAGGTCTCCCGGGAGCTGCTGATCCCGAGCGCTCCTGGCTCGATACATCCCACGTTGACCAAGATGCTGCCGTGCCGCAGCCCTCAGGCCGCAGCGAGGGGTGGGCGTTGGATGGAGGTACCATCCTGCGTAGCTGCCAGCACCCTGCTGCCTGCCGAGGACCTTCCCGTCCAACCCCGAGGCGGGCACCGCGATGGAGATCTGCCCGGCTGGGAAGAAGAGCCGCCACGTTGACTGAGCACAGGCCGGGCAAGGGAGCGCACCCTGCTCCCCGGCTCTCTTAGAGACAGTTTGGCTCCTACGGAAACTTTTCCTTCTGCAAAATGGGTATTAATTATCGAGGCCTCCAGGCCGTCCGCCAGATGCCGGGGACCGGCGGTGTGCATGCAGCACCTCCCGCACGGCGTAACCCCTGCGTCCAGCCGGGGCCGCTGGGCCCAGACGTGGCTGTTCTTTCACCTCCGGTGCCAGAAACCTGACATGGGATTGCTGGAAATGAGAGAGAGGGAGAGTCAGCGATTTGATTACAGGCCACAGGCACATGCCTGGCCTTCATGGATATATTAAGTAAGAGACATTTTAAAACAAAACCACCCTCAGTAACCTTATCGTAAGCTCGAATCCACAACCCATCTGTTAACTCCCGGCGCTGCCCACATAGGCTCCCGTCAGACGTTGGTGCCAGGGATTTTCGGAACATTTTCCCCCCAGATCGCCGTGGTCAGAAGGGGACGGTGGCGGGGAAGGGGCAGGTCCTGGGGCTCGGCCCCCCCAGCCCGCCCTCAGCACACCTTCAAACCGACCCCCAAACCCTCCCCTTCTGCCTCTGTAAATAACTGCAAATCCCCCTTGGACACGAGCTGCCGCTGTCCTGTGACTCTCAGCCCTTCCGAAAGAAGCGCCCAGGAGTCCCACGGCTCCACGGAGGGCCGTTTGAAAAAAATGAAGAGAATTAAGCCTTTTTAAGCATTTTGCTGCTGCCTTTATCATATGTTGTAAAGGAGCCCTCCACGTAGAAATAATGCGGCAAACAAAATCAAGAAGGCAAATTGATGATTGCATCAGCCCTAGCTTGTGAAAACTGATCCCCAGGAAAATGTAATTCAACTCTCCAGCAATCTAACTTGATGCCCAAGAATGTAATAACTTCACTTGGATCCTCTTTTTAGGGGGACTCCTAAATCCTTGGCAACGTCCCTTAAGGTCATGAGTAAATCCTGATATGGAGAATTGTTTGGCAAGCACGAGAACAGTAAAAGGGCTAAATAATTGGGGATTACCTCTGACCCTGATTTGTAGCTCACCACCCACTGCAGGAATGTACCGAATATCTGAAAGAGCATGCCGGAGTCAGACAATTCATGGGCATGAAACTGTCCACGTACACGTGGAGTCTGAACTTAAAATGCAGAGCAGGTTGGCCCCAGACATCATTTTTCATTAGCAATCAGCTGCAGCAAGCTCTAATTATTTCTGTTGCCTCGGACAGAGGGTCAGTGATGGGATAGATTAAAAATTGTACGTATTTTTTCCCCCCCTTTGTTTGGAAAATAACGGCTTGGATCCTCAGGGCAGAGAGAGAATGAACCATCTGATTCAGTCCCTGTTATTGAGGCTGGTTACTTTCCCCGGCTCTGCAGGAAGGGACGAACCCACCGGTTTCATCTTTTCTGATGGTTCTTGCTGAATTTGTTTGGTGCCTGTACGGAAGACAATCTCTGCTTTCAGCAGTCCGTGGCCTGGAGCTGTGATTTAAACTCAGCGCTTCATTTTCGGTCCGTAAGTCCTCTCTCCTCTGCGCTGGGCTGGGTCACAGCATCACAGCAGACCCTTGAGATCGGTGACCGGATCGGAGCCACAAACGCCAGGTTCGCAGGCTCAGACGCAAAATACCGAGAAGGCCATATCGAGTGGGACAACCTAGGCGTCTGCGTTTGGGGAGCTGTGTGTCGCTGACGCAGTGCTGCAGTGTTTCCGCTGGAGATGCAGCTGGGATCTCGTAAAGAGGTGTTTTTGGGGTGTTTTTTACAAACCTTACGTTTACAGCTAGCAGATTTCTGCCAGGCCCTGACTTCCCTTAGGATTTCTCCTGGTAATGACACGCACCTGGGGATGGGGTGAGCCTTAAAAGGCCTGTCTCCATCGCCCCTGTGAAAATCTCTGTGCTCTCACGTAATATCTCCTGACCTCAGATTCCTCCCGAGGTGGAGCGGAGCGGGACTCTGCGAGGCGATAGCAGAGGCTCCGTGCTGGAGTTCTGCTCTTACCTTATTGCGGTAAACGCGCTTTTTATCTGATGAGCTTGCCTCTACTTGTTCAGCATTCAGCAAGGGGGGAAAAAAAAAATAATAAATGACCAAAGCCCTTCAAGAGAAGAGGTTTTGCTTTGGCAGGTACACGCCATTCTCACGGTGTGCAACTGCTGGCATCTGCAAATTGCTTTGCAAAAGCAGGAAAACCTCCTCAATTCCGGGGTGATACTGCCGTTAGAGTGACTCCTGACGCGTTTCTTAGAGTTTCTGAGGCTTGCAGATTTAATCCGGGTCTGTGTTTGGGTGTTTTTTGCCTCTTTCAAGTATTTTTTTTCGGAGGTGGGTGTTAAGAGGTGATGGGAAAGCCATGGATGTGCCGGTAAAAGCGTTTCAGCCCATTCTGGGATGCTTTCCAGGTCGAAGCCGCGCCGGTTCCCCACCAGTCTCCCCATCACCGGGTTCTTGGGGGTAC
>VYZM01017511.1:169082-184543 GCA_013398915.1 Dromas ardeola
AAGAAGAGGCGCGACAGGATCAACGAGTGCATCGCCCAGCTGAAGGACCTGCTGCCCGAGCACCTCAAGCTGACGGTGGGTACCGGGGGCGGCCCCGGGGACCCGCCGAGCCCCCGCCGCCGGCCGTCTGCCTCTCCTTTCGGCGGCGATTCGGGGTTTTTTCCTTTTTCTTCTCCTCTTTCCCCCCCTCGCCTTGTGCCCCCCGGCCCCGCGGCGGCCGCGGCGGGCTGCGAGCGCATCCCAAACTTTCCCGGGAGCCGAGTCCTGGGGCGGCTCCGGGAGCTGCGGGGCTCGTCCCCCCCCCGTCCCCCCCGGCCGGGTCCCCCCGGGCTGCGGGCACGGCNGGGTCCCCCCGTGCTGAGGTCACGGCGCCGGCAGGGGCAGAGGACAGATACATAAAATACTTCTCTTTGAGCTATGACCGAAAACACCCGTAAGATTCCCCGGTAGCCTTTTCTGCTGCCTGCTTTTTAATTTATTTTCACGGAATATTGTCATTTATAGTCCTGTACTACTCGGGATCACGGCTCTGCCGTTAAGCCTTTTCTCCAAAACTGCGTCGGTCCTTCTGCTGTTAATCGGCAAACGCTGTTAATTGGCAAACGCCGGCAGCGCCGTCAGGCTCCTCCGTGCGTGGCCGTCCCCAGGGTGGTCACCAACCTGTCCCTTTGCTTTCAGACTCTGGGTCACCTGGAGAAGGCTGTGGTTCTGGAGCTCACCTTGAAGCATGTGAAAGCCCTGACCAACCTCATTGAGCAGCAGCAGCAGAAAATAATTGCTCTGCAGAACGGTTTACAAGCGGGTGAGTATTCAAATCGTGTCGTGTGAGAACCTGCGTGCGCTTGATGGACTTTCTCTCGGAGTCTTTGAAATGCAGTTGTGACACCTCGTTCCTGAGAAGGGAGGAGGCAGGAGTTCTTGCCTTTAATCGCCGTCATTTTCTCTCGCTTTGCTTTATGAGCTTTCGCAAAAAAAAAGATGCGTTTCTCAATGTGGTCAATGCAGAGTGCCCTGTGGAGTTGTTTGGAAATTAAATTGGATTTTAAGTAGTTCCATTTAAAGCCCAGGTTTGCTGTGAGGTTCTCTCCAAAGCATTTCCAATCTTTTCACTTGTGTTCGGGAGCTTTGGATCAATCCCAATTTTGTTTGTTTGGGTTGAGTTTTTTTCTGCAAATACATATAAATCTGCTTTTTATAGACACCTTTTTTAGATCTCTTTATGAAACACACTAGCCTGTGTTCTGCAGACGAAGAGGGGACCCGGTGCATCAGCTTATCATGCTTTAGATGTACTTCCTCCTTCTGTTTTCACATGTGGCACTCACGTGAATCTGATAAAGTAAAATTTAGGTTTTTTTTTTCTGAAGAGCCTTCCACTGCCCTGACAGCCACAGGGAGTGCAGTAGAGCTTTTTAAACTGAAGCGAAGTCGCCCCAGGTTGGCGGAGCGGCCGGGGGTGGCCGTGCTCCAGGAGCTCTGCCGGGACCGAGGTGCCGGGCCGTTTCCCGGAGAAACCACCGGCTTGGCTCACTGCTGCGCTCCCAGCTGCAGCACCTGTTGAAGGTGGCGTGTACAGTAAATGCAGAACTAAAAAATGTTTAAAGTTGCTGCGTAAAAGCGGACAGGCGGGCTTTTAAATAAAAATGCACACTTAATGCAGAAATCAGGGGGATGTATGCAAAATTCAGGTTGCCCATCGCGTTCGCCTCTCTAGCTGGGATGGAACCAAAATTTAACATCGCCTCCAGTCCACCTCGAAGATGGTAATGGAACTATTTAGCATGTTGTTAATTTTTAATTTCTTTCTGTTAATGTTTCCTCAGGTGACCTGTCATCAAGAAACCTTGATTCCAGCCAGGAAATGTTTCGATCCGGTTTCCAGATGTGTGCCAAGGAAATGCTGCAATACCTGGCGAAGCACGAGAACGGCAAGGACCTGAAGTCGTCCCAGCTGGTCGGCCACCTCCACCGAATGGCCTCCGAGGTGCTGCAGGGCGGAGCCGGCCGCAAGGCCGGAGACATCCCTCCTAAAATGGTGGACTCCAAAGAGAAACCCGTCTCCTTGACCAAAGCAGCCGAGGGACACGGGAAAAACTGCGTGCCCGTCATCCAGAGGACATTCGCTCACTCCAGCGGGGAGCAGAGCGGCAGCGACACGGACACGGACAGCGGGTACGGGGGAGAGCTGGAGAAAAGTGACTCCAAATCCGACCAGCAGTATTTCAAAAAGGATACCGAACTCAAGTACGCCGTCCAGGAGAGAATAAGCTCTATTAAGCAAGAGACTGAGGACCCGCCGGCCAAAAGGAGCAGGCTGGAGTCGCCAGAGGTCGAGGGTCCCTTCGGCAGCGACATGATGGGCTCCTCCAGCAGCTTCCTGGCCCCCCACGGGCACCAGCCCCCCCTGTGCCTGCCCTTCTACCTGATCCCGCCCTCCGCCACCGCCTACCTGCCCATGCTGGAGAAGTGCTGGTACCCGGCGTCGGTGCCCGTCCTGTACCCCAGCCTCCCGGCCTCCGCCGCCGCACTCACGGGCTTCATGAACCCCGATAAAATCTCCCCCCCTCTGCTGATGCCCCAGAGACTCCCTTCTCCCGTCCCGGCCCACTCCCCTATCGACTCCTCGGCATTGCTTCAGGCTCTGAAGCAGATTCCTCCTTTGAACTTGGAAACCAAAGACTAATCGCAGTGTGACTTTTTTTTTTTCCTTTTTCTTTTTTTTTTTTTTTTTTTTTTTTTTCCAACTGCAGAATTCTCTCAGGGATGCGAGTTGAAATAGTAGATTATTCCATTGCTTTTAGTACCATGNTTTTAGTTTGAGACTTTTCACTTTTATATGTTGGCTGGACTGAGGTGTGGGGATAAGGTTCACTGCACGTAGGAAGCGAAATCCCCTTTTCTCTGACTTGTCAGATAGCTTGGAGAAGGATGAAGGATGCGCCCGGGTTAGCGATTCAGAACTACTTCCAAAACTTAAAAAAAAAAAAAAAAAAAGGGTTTTCTGCTTTACCCCTTACCTTCTCCCCTCTCCGCATCTACAGAACAACCGTTGACTCGGTCGGCTGCGATTATATTGCGAAGCTGTGAAAAAATACTCCATTGGGCAGACTTGGCTTTAGGGTCTGCGGCTATCAAAATATGGTACTTCTTCTAAGGGCTTTTAAGGCGGCGGCCGCCGTGCCGGTAGTTTGAGCTGAGCTGATTCGGTGCCCCATCAGTCGCCAGCGTCGGGGTGGCCGGGGCGGCGGCGGTGGCAATGCCACCCAGAGCGTCGCAGGAGCAGAGCAGCGGTCACTGCTTGGTCGTGCACAGTCAGGTAGACTTCAGACGGGTTTCCCTCCACACCTTTGCTGATATATATATATATTTTTTAAGAAATAAAAGGTAGATGCTGCTTGGAAGCTTTACATGGCGTACATCTAATGAATAAATTAACACGTGCCCCTTCCTGTAAGTTGAGCTGCTAGTTTGGGCCGGGTAGGGGAGAAAAATCTCCCGAGGATCACTTTGCTGCACCTGACTCCAGGCCTCTCTCCCGCTGCCGCTGGGCACTTTCGCCAGGCGTGTTCCGAGGGAAATCACGGGGGTTTCGGGAGTGCCGGCAGCGGGGGACCGGCCGGTGACATCCCGACGCGTGGCGAGTCCAGAGCTTCGTGCAAGAGGGGGCAGTTCGGCCGGAACATGCCCCCGTCAGTGCCTTTGAAAACTGAAGAGGCTGGGATTTTCAAAGGAGTCTAATCCCGGGGGGGTCGGAGCATCTCCATTCCCGAGTCTCCTTGGCAAACCCTGGCCCACGTCACTGTATCAGAGAGGGCTGGGGGGCTGACACTTGTCCTGTTAAACTGCGAGGGCCTTTCTCCGCACAGGAACATCTTGTCCGATACGGCTCTTTTTTAATTAAAAAAAAAAAAAAAGAAAACTTCACTGCAAAATGCAGAAATGCAGTGCTGGGTTTTTTTGGTTTTTTTTTTTTTTTTCTTACTGGTTTGGAGAACTGGTGTCCAGAAACCCTGTTGGATGGATTTTCATGTTGCCCTCCCATTGCACCAGCTGTTGAGATGCACTATGCTTGATTGCAGATTGTGTTCTAACGTTTATTTTGTTGTTGGTTTTTGTTTTTTTTTTTGGTATACAGTTGTTGCCTTTATTTGTAAAATCCTGTTATAAATATATATATATTATATAAATATATTAAAAGGAAAAACGTTTCAGATGTCTATTATTTTTATAACTACTTGAGCATAAAGAAGTGAGAAATATGAATGTATTCTTGTTTCTGGGTTGTCTTTTTTTTGAAGAGAAGAATTTTTTTGTTTTTCTCTAGGGAGAGGTACAGTGTTTATATTTTGGAGCCTTCTTCAAGGTGGGATATTGTACATATTTTTATCTTGAGTAAATGTTAAGTAGTTGTTTAAAAATACTTAATAAAATAATTCTTTTCCTGTGGAAGATAAGGGTTTGCCTCCTGTGCCTGTCAATATTTGAGCAGGGTGATTTCGTGCGGTCGATGGCGGGCAGGCCGATGTGCGGGGGTTCCCCTGGCAGCTCCTGTGCCCATCGCCCCTGTCCCCAGGGATGTTATTTTAACTCCTTTGGCATCTTGGGGTTTTTTTTTTTTCTCCTGCCCGCTCCGAGGGAGGTGCTGGCAGAGCCTGCCTGGCTTTTCTGCTTCCTCCTTACTTCACTTTCTGCTCTCTGCTCTGGCTTTTTGACTCATCCGCCCCAAGCTGAGCAGGGAGGAGGAGGAGGAGGAGGCAGCCGCTTGCTGGGAGGTTGCATCGTCTCCACAGCCTGGCCCATTCTCTGGAGGAAAAATTGGCTTTTTCGAGCAATGGGCACCGTGGGCCTGCACGGGATGGGTGGGAGGACTCGGTTTCCTGGTGGCGCTGCCCACGCACGGACGGGGCACGGGCACTTCTGCGGGATATTTAAGATTTTCACAGCGCAGATGAATCCCAAAACCCGGTGGGAGGTTTAAATGCCCGATTTGGTCCCGGACTGCAGTGGGATCTGTGACCCACTGGTGGAGAAGCCAGTGCCCGGGGGCTGCTGTTAGACTCTGGTTGGCCTTAGCTTAAAGTAACGTTGGCTTAAGTAGTGCTCGACAAAAACACTGGGCTGCTCGTATTCATTTATCTGGGGCCTCCGTACCTCCTGACGTTTATGTTTTATTTGTTTTAATTAGGGCTAAATATTGATCTCGCCGAAGGCGACTGTAAGTCACCCCATTTTGGGGACAACGTTTGGTGCACGTTTGCAGCCTCGTTAGCGGCTGCAGTTCTGGCTCGTTTCCATGGCTCTCGCTCCCCTCCGGTCTCCGTCTCCTGACCCACCTTGTCGCGTGGTGGGAGGACGCAGAAGCTCCAGATCATCAGTCAGGGAGGGGAAAAAAATGTAGAAAAACAAATTGTAAAAAAATAGTGGAAGAGATGAAGCGAAGGCTAATTATGGGCTGGGGATAATGTTCGGGTGCCCCACCGCCATCCCACCGGCGCAGTGGGGAGCAGGGATGCGGTGGTGCGTGATGGAGGGGCCGATCCCCAACATGGCAAGGAGCAGGGATGCGGTGGTGGGTGACGGAGGGTCCAGTCCCTGGCGTGGCTGATCCCTGGCATGGTGGGGAGCGGGGACACGGTGGTGGGTGACGGAGCGGCCGATCCCCAGAACAGTGAGGAGCAGGGATGCAGCGGTGGGTGACAGAGGGGCCGATCCCCAGCGCAGTGGGGACCGTGGACGCTGCAATGGGTGACGGAGGGGCTGATCCCCAGCATGGCGAGGAGCGTGAACGTGGCGGTGGGTGATGGAGGGGCTGATCCCCAGCACGGCGAGGAGCGTGGGTGACGGAGGGGCCGATCCCCGGCGCGGGGCCAGGCGGTGGCAGCCCGTGCCGCGCCGTGCCGGCGGGGCGTGCTGAGTTCCCCGGACTTGTTTTCATGGTCTCACCCAGCTCTGACCTGCCTCAAATGTTGACACAATGTCACGTTTCCGACTGCAGTCTTTCATGTGCAGCCGGAGGCTAAATACGGCTGCTGGTTCCTGGAAAAAGACGTGCCTGGCACCCTTTCAGCAGAAACCCGATCCCCATGCAGGCTTGGCACAACAGCTGAATAACATGGCAATAACTCTTTCAGCAGCATTTCAACCCATAAATAGGGCTTCCCGAGCGACTCCTTGAAGTCAGGCGAGGAGGATACAATGATTTTTTCAGAAAAAGCAAAAAAAAAAAAAAGAAATAAAGGCCAAGCGCGTGAAGAGCAAGTACGAGGAGGCAGCCCGGTGCGGAGCAGATCAAAGGAGCGCGCGGAGATGCTGAGCGTGGTTTGGTTAATACGAGCACAGGATTGCCTCAAAAGGAAATAAATGCTCTTGAATTTTTTAATGTCTCGGTCCCGTTTTATACCAGCCCTGTGGAGGTAGGATAAGAGCCGTCCTGAAAGCGCGGGCCCTTCCTAACCCCGCTGAGGACACAGAGACACATAATTTTAGCCTTTCACCACCTGTTTGGAAAGCTCCTATACCCGAGTGCTGTGGGACTGGATGGTTTTTACAGGCATGTACCCCGGGAGCTGCTTATTTGCATTATGCATGGACCGGGGCCTAAAATAATCTGCAGTGACGCACATTTTTTTGCTGTGATTTTTTTTTTCTTTTTTTTTCTTTTTTTTTTTTTTTTTTTTTTCTTTTCCAGGACTCCATTTTTCTGAACGTGCCGTGACTTTTGAGGACCCCGCGGAGCAGTTACCCAGCCCCGGGGGCTGCCAGGTCCCTGCCACCAGCACGTCCGTCCCCAGACACCCAGCGGAGGGGGGAGCACTGCCCCTGGCTGCGACACGGCCCCGGCGGGGAGAAGTGCCCTTCTGCTCTGCCCCTGGCTTTCATCTGCAAAGCGTGTAGCTGCAAGTGCCGCGTGTTTACAAATGCAGGCATTGCAAGATCCCTTGAACTGTGTCCTAGTACAAAAGAGGCTTTGAAACAAGAAACACGTTGTCATGGCATGTTCCAGGCCAGCAGCACCAGACTGAACCAGATAATTGCTGTTTTCTGCGTTAGCTGCTTCATCGTGGAAAAAGCAGGAGGTCTTGAGCAAGTCTTTTTTTTTTTTCCCCTTTAGACATTTGGTGTGATGGTGGGGACGGAGGGAGAGGGTCGGGAGCGCCCGGGCAGGCGGGGGCAGAGGCGGGATGAGCCCAGCTGTGAATCGCTCCCCAGCTCTGCGGGGCAAAATTATTCTGCTGGGTTCAGGTCGCGTAACCGCAGCCAGTGGAGGCGGTGACGCTGCCCCTCGCTATGTGACACGGGGTATTCATGGTTTGTAACCCTGACTCGTGGCGTGCCGCCCGAGGCAGGGCTCTCACAGCCCCCCCCACGCTCCAGACCTTTCCCACCGCCCTTCTCTGGGCACTTCATGGCACTCGAGAAATATCCAAATACCTCCCAGTGGCAGCCGGCCAGATAAGCACTGCTAATTGGCCCCTACATTGAATATGTCCGTTATCAGCCCCAGGCTCGATGGCTGGGCAGGCAGAGCCTTCACACCGTTAGACGTGGTGGGTGCGATGGAGGGCGGTGGGATAGGGGTGCCCACCCCCCAGGACACCCCACTCCCACGCTGAGTTTTAAAGAAACAGAGGGTAATATCCCTACCTAGCATTTTGAAATAATTTATTTCTACCTGGCATTTTGAAATAATTTATTTCTTATACATTTTTTTTTCTCCCAGGCATGTTTTTGCCCCGGGCACACCACTCCATGGAGTCAGCTATTGCCATTACGCCCAGTGCCTTTGGAAATGGCCAAACAGCAAAGCTCTGCCTGGGAAGGGCTTTTCACTGCATGTGCCTTGTTAAAATCTACAAAACCAGGGAGGGCTGGGTAACACCATACAGCTGAGGGAAAGCACAGGAGTTTGGGATGAGTTTGCAAGAAGCAACACCAAGGAATGCCTGCAAATAGCAAGGTAGATCCCCCCTCTCCTCGCGTGTGTGCTGCTGCCCTCAGGGAAACGGGAGCTGGACAGGATCTGTGCCGGGCTGGTTGTTCCTGGTCTCCTTGTACCCAACTTGTTCCACCCACACGGAGCCGTGGATCCTGCCCGGGGCTCGGGCTGCCAGCAGTCCTGCGGCATAGCTGGGTTAAGGCAAGTCGGTGTGTGCCACGGGATGCCGGACCCTCAGCTGGCTCACTGCTCCCCCGCGTCCGTGCGTGTCCGTCCATCTCCCCCCTGGGCTGTGGCCAGGGACCCCGCTCTGTGGGGTGAAACTGCTGCCCGGGGAAGAGCTGGGTCAGAGTCTGCAGCCTCGGGCTTGTCCCCAGAGGTCCATTCTATCTGCTCTCCCCACCTCTGCTTTTGATTCCATTACCCAGGGCGAGATGCCTCTTTATTGTTTTCTGAACAACAGCTCGGGCCAATAAATGGTGGCAGCGGTCTGTCCTCAGCAGAGCTGTCCCACAAGAAGGAATAACTAGCTTTCTCTCTGCAATATAGCTTTATCCCTCCTTCAGCCCATGGTGCTGCTGGAAGTACCGCAGCATTCCCGTCTCCGGTGACGGGCTCTCCCGGTAGCCTCGCTGCGTGCCTACTTTCAGTTTGCCTAGAAAAAAGGCAAAGATATATTCTGCTTTGAAAGTACTGATGAATATGCAAACAGTTAGGCCTGAAATATTACTTATCCTTGTCACGGGGTATGCACGGAGTTCATACTGGCACTTTTGCCTGAGGATGTATACAATGCGAATGTGGAGCTGAGCAGCTTATGGAAGATTTAACTCTTATTTCTATTCTTGACGCCGAATCATTAATAAGGTTATGGCCATGTTCAGGGCCTTTCCCTGCGCTCTCCTCCTGCTGCAGCGGGGGTTCGGAAACCTGCTGGCAGAGTTTGACTCCAGCCATCGATTGGTGCGCAGCGGGGGTAATATTTCATCCCGAATGGAAGCAGTCGCTGATGATTATCGCGTGGTATTAGCACACGTCGTTGTGAAACTGGTGTGATTCGAGATGAAATGTGACCTATGGGCATAGGCAGCCACGTTCTAATGTATTCCAGCCGCATTACACTGTGCGGGTAACGCCAGGGCTTGATGATCTATTACTGTTGCCGGTACCATGCTGATTAAAAACCCCAGCTTGCTCCTGCTCCCATTGAAATCAGTGGGAGGTCTGTCATTGCCTTCAGAGAGCGCTGGACCGGGTCCAGACTTCACTTCACAGTATGCATTATTCCATAGGATTAAAGAGGTGCAGGGAGGGGGATTCCTCGCCATCGCTGATCTCTGCCCGCTTAGATGTTTGCTTCGGAGCTGGCTGGGACACGAGGTTTCGGACCAAGCTGGTTTGGGTGTCTACGCAGGGAGGAGACGAGCGGTGTTTTCTCCGCTGTGGCTGCAACAGCCGTACAAGCAGCAGCCGCAGTGATGCCAAAATATCACATTCCTGAAGGTCAGCCAAGGCTGGGGTGCCGCTCTGGGGGTGCACTTCAACGTGGGGTCCTGGGCAGCCCTGGAGCATCCCTGGGCACCCCCTTGAAGGAGCAATCCTGGTGGCATGGGGACAAGGCAGGCAGGGAGGCAGGGAGTCCCCTAAGTGTTACTCGTACAGTTGAAGCACGCCGGAGCCCCGGCTCGCAAATGAAAAAGGCTGAGCGTGCCCCAGGAGCCTTGGAGGAGGCCCTGGCTCTGTGCACACTGGTCAGGAGTTGGCTGGGGAGGGGTTTTTCTCTGGTTCTCGGTTTCAAACAAGCGTTTGACCTCAAAGCCATAGCGGCTGCTCTGGGGCTGAATTCCCCTGGTGCTGTGGGAGGGCTCCTTGGGGCACCATGGTGGCTGCAAGCGCGGATCCTGCCGGAGCCCTGCCCGTCCCTGTCCTCTTGGCTGAGCCTTGGGGTGGAGGATGACTCAGGGCCCCGTGCAGGAAAGGCTGTGGAGGGAGGGGGTGGCAGGGGGACACCCACCCCACCCCCCCCATTGCTGCTGGGGAACTGAAGCAATCTGTTTATCATGGAAAAACTGTTCTTTGCAGCAATTCAAATGGAAACTTCCCAGAATGACTGTTGCAGAGCTTTCCCCTTGAATCAGCGCGCCTCCGAAGAGCTGCTTTCTAAGACGATGCCCTCGGGAAAGCTGTCATTGGCCTCGGCCTTGCCGCGGTGGCTCCCTCCCTCCCTGCATCGCAGCTGGGCTCGGTCTCTCCTCAGGCCCATTTCTATCAGAGCATCTCTGCTGGCTTCGGCTGGGTGGCAGCATCCGATGAGAAAAAGCAGGTCCAGGAGTGCAGAAGCCCCTAAGGGCCACAGGCTGGGGCTCAGCTCGGGGTGTCCCACGAGCTGTACCGCTTGGTTTCAGAGGATAAAAGGCCAGAGAATGCTGGTCAGCCCCACCACCCCACAGCAGGTGCTGGAAGGCTCTAGGGGTGATGGGCACCATGCTCGCTCCAACTTGGGGACCATCCCGGGACAGAGGCTCTGACAGCAGCACCCACTGCCACCTCGCGAAGGATATTTGCCTGTTTTCCCTGCCCGCCGGCTGCCCGTCACCCTTTCCATGGTTTAAATGAGTGTCCAAAGGTCATGGAGAATTCAGCCTCTGCCCGGCGGCTCACGTAGCCGAGTGAATAAGGAGTGAGTGTGCGACGCCTGACTCAATGCGCTCCTGCCTGTGAACCCGCTGGGCACTTCACATCCCGTGCTGACACGGACGCTGCAAAACCCGTGCCGGCGGAGAGCACGGACCACGTGCATCGCCTGCTGTGCCGTGCCCCACGCTCATGCTGGAGGACCTTCACCCGGCATACGGCTCCCGAGGGATGCTTGGGGTGGCCAGTCGCTGGCAGCAGGCAGGGGAGCGGGCAGGGCAGTGGGCAAGGAGCAGGCAGGGCAGTGGGCAGGGAGCAGGCAGGGCAGCGGGCAGGGCAGCAGGCACGCCGCCTTCGCCGCGAGGCGTTTCTGAGCCAGCATAACCACAACTGCGTGTCAAGCTCTGAGTCGTCAGCCTCGCAGATTGGGAGAAGATATGGAGGAGCCGGGTGTCGCAAGGGGTGGGTGGCCACGGAGCCGGGCAAGGGGCACGGAGGGAGGGCAGGTTACAGCACCCCAGTGATCCCCGCTGCCACCCTCGGAGCAAAGCTCCTGGGGATTTTATGCATTTATTCCTGTCGTCCCCGTGGTGCTTGTCCCCATAGTAACAGAGCAGCCCGGCACTGCAGCGCTTGGTGACATTCCTGGTCACCAGGCGGGAACCAAAGACCTGCGAGGTCCCAACACCTCGGTGGGGCACACAAACCTGGGGACGGCTTTCCTGCACTTTTTCCTGCATGTCAAGTTTTCCCTGTCTCTCCACAGCCCTAGAAAAGCAACAGGAGCTGCTGGCCGAGGGGACGGCACAGCTGGGCAGGCGTGGGGCTGGCCAGGACCTGGTAGGAGCTTGCCCAGGGTGAGGGATGGCTGGTGGTGGAGGCATGTCCCCGGGGCTGATGGCAGATGCTCATCCCTGGTGCCCGCAGCAAGTGGTTGCACTCTGGGGCTCACGGGACAGGCTGGTGGTAGTGCCATGCCGGCAGTCAGCTGGGGACCAGCAAAGCCAGGGACTGCCATGCATGTGACGAGCACCAGCCCTGGTTGCTGTGTGCTGGTGAGGCATCAACCGCAGAGGGGTTTTCCAGCTGCAGCCCAGCTCCGGCAAACTCCTGGGCACTTGAGGTCAGGAGGTATTTGCAACACAAGCTTTTTGAACCCAGGAGCGAGGCAAAGAAGACCGGTGAGACCAAGATCTCCGTGCAGATCCCGGAGCTGCTCAGAAGATGAGTCAAAGGATTCCTGAAACAATTATGGCTGTGATGTGCCGCAGCACCGACACATCCCCCGTCAGCAGCACTGCCGGGCTCCCTCGGCCAGCTGCTCGTGCTTTCCATTTAATAAGACATATTAGGCAATTTCCCATTAAAAATGTTTATGGGAATATATAAATATTCACTTATACAGAAGTTGCTGGCCCTTTGTGCACAGAGTGGTGGTGAGAGTGACTTGAATTGTTATAAATCTATCAAGAAAGCTCGAGATGGAGCGTGCCGCACGGTGAGGAGATCGATGTCCTGGAGCCCCTGTGGGGACTGAGATCCTCCCGTCCCGGCACCTGGAGGACCTCGCTCAGTGGTCACCCTGTCGAGCAGGACCGGGCCACCACGGGATCTTCACCATGTCCCTCAGTGCCCAGCCGCAGGCAGCATGGGCTGGGTTTTCCCTTGTGTGATTTCCCAATGGCCGCAGGACAAGCATGCACAGACCTGATCTGGATTAAATCAAAGGAATTTTTTTTTTTTTTTTCATTTGCTGTCTTACGCACTGACCACCAAACCACATCCTTCGAGCCTGAGACCAGCACAGTGAAACAAAAACTAGGCCAGGGCTTTTTGCACTCTTTTTTTTTTTTCCTTTCTTTCTTTTCCCTTCGTGCATCGGTTGGGTGCAAAGCTGGCACACGCCTCTCCTCCAGCCCCTCCGCTCCCCGGGGAGCCCAGCACATCCCACGGAATAGCCCCCTCCCAGGGCAGCCTGGCGTTTCCCCCACCCCAATTACCCCGAGCGAACCACTGGCAGCTCCACGTGAAACCTGGGAACTATCCAGATTATGTCCACTGAGCACAGCGTCAGTGGGGAGCAAATATAGAGGAATAAGAAGTAATGACATCCTGGCAGGTCGTGTTGTCAGGACCTAATAAGGCGCAACGTGGGGATTGTACTTCGCTCTCACCCGACTGCGTTAAGTAGGTGAGTGTTTTACAGAGGTGGGAGCAAACCAGAGCAAAGAGCCCCCAGTTGCTGGCAGAAGCAGCAGCCGCAGCGTGACACCCGTCCCCGGGCAGCATCTCAAATGCAGGGCTTGCATCAGTCACGATCTGCCTGCATAGGGAAGTTCTCACGTTTATAGAACAGAGAGCAGCTTTATTGTTTTATTTTGCAAACCAAAACCAGCCGGGAGTTTCTGAAGTGTCTGCCATCCCCGCAGAGAGCTGTTTAGTCATGCCTGGTGTGTATGCATGTGAGACAGAGTGTAGGGGAGGGAGTCTCTAGGACTTTGCAAAGATTAAAGATTTATGCTGACCCTTGAATCTGATCCAAGGCTACTAATCTGCCCTGATCCTATCGTCTGCTCAGGGTGGATCTATTTCACTTTCCTTTATGGTACTCCTGACTCACTCCACTCCCACTCCAGGCCAGCCCAGTGGGAATGGGAAGCGCTACCACATATTTGTTTGGGTTTGCATTTAAAGCTCTGGACCTGCAGTGGGTGCAGCTCATAAAGGAAACCAGTGTGGATAAGATATGGGTGAGCTGAATGCTTGGAAACCACTCCCAAACACAAGCTGAAGTGGTTTGAAATCAAGGTGGAGTGATGTACAGAAGGCACAATACTTGGCAGCTACGCCCAACCTGTGAGAAAGGCGTTTAAATCCAAGGTGGGAAGGTAGGCAGGGCATCCAACCCGCTTCCGAGGGAGATGGCTCGCTGCCTTGCCGGGTCTCTACTGCCGGGTGTAACCTCTCCAGCAGAGAACAGGGTACCGGCCCCCCCACCTGCCCACCCACCCTCTCCCACTCTGCACTTGGCATCCCCGCGGGACCGCGGGGGGCCTGCGGGGAGCTGTGCCGGGGACACTGCTGGGAAATAGTTGCTTGTGCTCCATCACCCCATACTGAAACGCTCCTGACAGCTGCTGGAGAGTTATTATGAAAAAACAAAGCATAGAAGAAAATACAGACTTGATTTTGTTGAAGGCAGAATTAAACTCCTCTGCCCTTGCAAAGAAAAAAAAAGGTGTGGCAGAAAGAGAAATAGGAGCTTTCCTTCCCCCCCCTCGGCTCTCCTCTGCCTCAGCCACACGTGTCAGGCGGGGCCTGGAGGAAGGCTGGGGATGCCAGCGCAGCTCGTCCCGCGTGCCAGCCGCGCCGGGGACGGATAACACCCAGCCGGGCACCGCCAGCCCCACCGCAGCCACGGGCAGCCAAGCAAACAGTGTCGGTCACACGGACCTGGCCCACGGCTGAACTGGCCAGGAGACGAAGAGTGTGGAGTATCCTATTGCAGATCCCCTGGGACATCCTGTTCTCCTGATAACTGATGATATGTAAATATAGCAAATGCAAAGCCAGGCACTTTCCTACCGTGCCTTGCTCGGGCTGCATATAGAAAGGGGCTGAAACCTAGCAGCGCAGTTGGAAACACCCATCTGCAACTGTGAAATAGGCATCATGCTTTATTTTTAGTTTAAAATGAAGTTCCTGTTTGTAAGGCCAGAAGGGTTATAGGAAAAAAATGATGAAGCGGGATCATTTACTGCTATTTTTCTTTTCACATGTCCTTCCTTCCTTCCTCCCTCCTGAGAAATAGGATGTAGCACATCGCTATTCCAGGCTGCAATACTCACTTGCAGGAACGCTGGTTCCTGCTCCCTCCGAGGAGGCCCATTACGCCTTGTGCAACAAAAGACACCCGTCTCCCAACCACGCCAATTACCCTTGATTTCTAGTTGCTACATGAAGGCGCTTATCTCATGTAAATGAAACGCTGTCTTCGCACTGACTCGCACTTCCTTTCTCTTTCATCAGAGTTTTGGGCTGCCCCTGCCAGCCGGGGTGAAGGGCAGGTCAGGCAGCGGCACTGGGCATCCTCCCATCGCCGGATCCCCCTCCTCCCCGGGCAGCCCATCAGACCCCGCAGCGGTGGGCTGGACCCATAGATTTGGTCAGGTCATAGATTTGGTCAGATCAGCCAAACGAGCCTTTGTAACTAGGAAAGCCAAGCACTAATTAGCCTGGTGTCTAATTCCTTGAGCCAGCACCCAGACTATAAGTGTCTCCTCCGGGCTGGGGCCACCCTGCTGTTGCAGGAGGAGATGCAGGGATGCGTTGCGGGATGAGGGCTGCAGGGGTGCACTGCGGGATGAGGGCTGCAGGGATGTGTTGCGGGAGTAGAGCTGCAGGGATGCATTGCCGGTTGAGGGCTGCAGGGATGCGTTGCGGGATGAGGGCTGCAGGGGTGCACTGCGGGATGAGGGCTGCAGGGATGTGTTGCGGGAGTAGAGCTGCAGGGATGCATTGCCGGTTGAGGGCTGCAGGGATGCGTTGCGGGATGAGGGCTGCAGGGGTGCACTGCGGGATGAGGGCTGCAGGGATGTGTTGCGGGAGTAGAGCTGCAGGGATGCATTGCCGGTTGAGGGCTGCAGGGATGCGTTGCGGGATGAGGGCTGCAGGGGTGCACTGCGGGATGAGGGCTGCAGGGATGTGTTGCGGGAGTAGAGCTGCAGGGATGCATTGCCGGTTGAGGGCTGCAGGGATGCGTTGCGGGATGAGGGCTGCAGGGGTGCACTGCGGGATGAGGGCTGCAGGGATGTGTTGCGGGAGTAGAGCTGCAGGGATGCATTGCCGGTTGAGGGCTGCAGGGATGCGTTGCGGGATGAGGGCTGCAGGG
>VYZM01017511.1:184600-196448 GCA_013398915.1 Dromas ardeola
GGATGAGGGCTGCAGGAATGTGTTGCGGGAGGAGGGCTGCAGGGATGTGTTGCGGGATGAGGGCTGCAGGGATGTGTTGCGGGAGGAGGGCTGCAGGGATGTGTTGCGGGATGAGGGCTGCAGGGATGTGTTGCGGGATGAGGGCTGCAGGGATGTGTTGCGGGAGGAGGGCTGCAGGGATGTGTTGCGGGAGGAGGGCTGCAGGGATGCATTCCAGCAGGTGCCCACACATACCTCTCCTTCCCCTGCCCCAGAAGGGAAAGGTAATTGTGAGCTGCTAATGGGAACTCCCAGCTGAGGGGTTTCAAGAGTGGTGGGAGCTTTGGCGCATGGATTAGGTTACTTATATATACTACAGTGTGAAGGAAACAGGCGTTTTTTGCTAATTCCCTTGCACTTTAGTTTAATAAAGTAGGATTTGTCTGGTGGGAAAGTGTAACAGTGGGATTTAAGCTGTGTGAGTCTCATGACTGGCGCTCGCCTAGCAGGGTGGGAAAAAGGGATGCATCGTTTGCATTCTGTCTCTTCTATACTACTGTGGTTTTAAACATGATTTCTGAGTGCCCACGGCTTCGGATGAGCTTTATTTGGGATTAAGTTTATTAAAAAAATCCATATGCAGATACTCGCACTAAATTATGTAGCCCATTTTTTCAGAATCCAGAGTGCCCTATGTCTAGGGAGAACCAAGACCTCTTGGTTTTTAAGTGCCTTACGCCAAGACTCACATAACTGAAAAAGGATAAAGAGGGGGATGGACAGTATACACAGAGGGAGAAGGGGCAAATTAGTATCTGGTACAGCCTCTGCAGTGAAACGCGATCCTTCTGGTTTTAATGAGAAAAGCCCCAATGGAAATTTCAAATCTGGATCTGCATCAAATCCTCAAAGTTCAGGGAGTTTAGAACAAGGAGTTCGGTCCAGTCCGTCATGCATCAGAGCTATCTGCAAAAGTCACATCCTAACATTTTTTTCCAGTGATGAATTCTGCCAAAGGTGCGTGCTTGGATGTGAGGCATTTTTCTTCTTTTTCATCCCTTTTGCTAATTTAATTCCCAGATCTAAATCAAGTTTTTCTGTCTCAGATTTCCACGAGCTGGTATGCCTTGTTTGAAGTTATGAAGCTGTTGGGGCTTTGTTGTGCCCCGTATTGCTGGTTGCGATGTCGGAGGTGTTCACCTGCCTGCAATAGTGACAGCTGAGTGAGGGGGGGACCTCAAGGTCAGACACGGGGGTGATTTATTAAAGTCTTCTGATGTGCCAGCGAGGAAATCATTACATTGTTCCTGCCATTCTTTTCCTCATTATTAAAAGAGGGTAAAACCCAACAAATTATGGGGATATGCACAAATATGACATATATTTGTCATTGCTGAGGGCCCTGAGCAACCGGGCAGATTTTCTGAGGAGCCTTGAAGCAGCAAGGCACAGAAGCCACGTGCTGGGCTCTCCCTTATTTTTATTCTTTTTTGTTTTCTTGGTTGTAGAATAAGAGCTAATCAAAGCGATGCTCTCCAGCAGGCTTTTGTGTAAGGCATTACAGTAAAATCCTAAATTCCCTTTCCTGCTCATGCATATAAAGCAGGAAGAACTAGGATGGCTGCAGACTATTTCTATTTTGATTTAGCCAAGGAGAAAATAACTGGATGGCTGGAAGAAGGAGCATTTGATAGGACATAACCTTGGAGCGCAGCACTCTGACATGACAGCGTGCGAGGTATCCAGCTTCCTGAGATGACCGTGCTCCATGAAATGCCAACGGGGAATGTAACTTCCAGAGAAGATGACAAAGGACAAAGAAGACAACCAGAGCACATGGAATCCAATGCAAGAGAGACTGCAGAGTGGGCTGGGTGCTCCCTTCTGCTCCTCTGCTCCTGGTCAAGAAACAGTTTCAGCATCGACATATGTAAAGTTCCTCCTGTGCAGTGTAGGACTCCTACCAGGTGCTGAGGCAATGAGTTGAGTGTTTGGCTGATGTGAATCAGTGCAGCTCAAGTGACTCAGTCCATGAGAGGATGTTTCAACCTGTAGATGTATTGCTTCTTCCCTGACAAAGGCAAAGACATTGTCCAGTACTTGCCCCTCGCCCCTCGAGCAAATCATACACTCCCTCACTGCAAGGCAAGAGCGCGGGCAGCTTCTCTGTGCTGCAGGACTGCAGCAGAGAGTCAAACCTGAATAAAACTCATGCCTCCTTGCGCATCGCTTCATAGTATCTGGTCTGCAGCCTGCAAGTGAAACGGCAGCTTCCACCCCCTGGGATCTGTGCCTGACCCCAGCTGCCTGCTGTCTTTGGGCGCATCGCTTCTCCCATCTCTGCCTCAGCTTCCCCAGCTGTGTGATGCTTCATGTAGCACTTTGAATTTCACTGATTAAAAAGCATCAAATGAGACCGTCTTGTCCTTCTGGCTTGATGTACATTATACGGCCACTGGGAATATACGTGTCTGGGAATAAACATCCCTCTGTTTGCCTCATGTCAAAGTGACACCCAGTTGCCAGGATTACCTCCCCCCTTGTCCGTCACAACTCTGGAGAAAACCAAAGACGTTCACGCCGTGGAGGCTGGAGCAGACACATGGCCATCGCGTCGCTGTTTGTGTTCATTCATCTCACGTTAACAGCTTACTGCAGAGCAAATCCCTTGCTTTGGATCTCTGACGTGCAATGAGAAGGAAGATTTGCTGGACCCCACGGTGCCCATGTGCCCAGGAGAGCTGGGGTGTGGGTGCTGGCACTGCCAGGCCAGGGGGGCTGTACTGCGTGGGGAGCCCAGTCCTGGCGAGGGTGAGGACGAAGGTGAGGATTCAGGTGAGGGTGAGGATGAAGCTGAGGGCATGTTTAAAGGCTTTGGGCGAGGAGGACAGTTTTGGTGAGGTTGCATCCCCCTCTGCTGGAGAATCCAAGCAAAGGCAGAAGAGCACCCGCCGGCCAGCGAGAAAACTGGGGTGAGAAAAAGAGGAAATAAATGTGCAAGGAAAGCAAGTGAGGCCCGGGGTCCGCAGGGGAACAGAGAGGGGACATCGCGGGCAGCCAGCCTAAACTGTGGCTGGGGGTTTGTCCACTGCTGGCCACGATGAGAGGGCTCTTACCAGGGACAATCAGGCCCTCTGCAGAAATGGGGACCACGTCTTGCTTGTGCCAGGCATAACCCCACTCCCCAGCATGGGAATGGGCAAGTGGGGCAGGGGCAGCAATGCCTGCTGCTAGCAAACACACACAGCTGCTGGGCAGCGGGAGGGGAGATGGACGGAGAGGGGCTGGGCACTGGGTGTCCCTGTAGGACTGACCTGCTCAGGGGTCTGGGACACCATGCTGGGTGACAACATGAGCCAGGCAGGTCCTGACTACATGGCAGGCTCTGACGGCAGGCAGAAAAGTGAGTGTAGCTGAGCAGAATTGCATGGACAAAATAGGATTCAAAGCTGCTTCATAGCCCACGCGGTGCTGAGGGGCCATGGCTGGTGGGCACTGAGGTGCAAAACACTTTGGTGGGACTTACATATGCAAGGAAACTTGAACCACAGGCACCTAAATTTGTCAGGAAGGGTCCTGCAGAGCTGTCGATGGTTTCTTGCCAAGCAGACTGTAAGGAGCCCCACTTCAAAGCAGAGGCTGGGGAAAATGCCTCCCCTGGCCAGACCCAGTGGGTCACCTCTTGTCCTCCATGGCGGAAAGGCACATGCTGGTGGCTGGTGGCCACAGAGCAGCATATCATCTCCCCTTGGCCTGGCACCCTCTCTTGGGTGCTGGGCTGCGAGGACAGGCAGCTCCCTGGCCCCAAGCATTGCTGTTGGATCTCGTTTCACCTTGTTTTTCCTTGTTTTTCCCAGGTGAGCTGGGACGCAGGGCTTGGGGTAGCCCCAGGCAGCACAGGTGACTCAGCAGCAGGGGCTCACCACCATGGCCCCATGTGCACGCTGCCACCGTGGCTCCGCGTGCACGGTGCCTGGGGCGGGGGTGGCTCATGGCTAACCCAGGACCTCTACAAAGTTGCTGCTACGGGCTTCCCCTTGGTGCTGGCTTTCTGTAAATTTGGTAGCACAAGTGTCTGCATAGAGTTGGAGGGTCAGGGCCCTATGCCCTTCTTTCGGAGGCTCACTTGCAGAGTGTTTGTGCTTAGACTTAACACTGGAAGAATGGTTTTGTTTCTTTTTGTATTTAAAATCTAAATTACAGACAGGGTGAAATGCGGTGACTGAGCTGGCAAAGGCCCTGACTGTGCAATAAATCTGCAAGCATGGGCCTGGCTTTTGTGCAGGGGTCTGTGCAAGTGCCAAGGTCTCTGCTAATAAATCTGACTAGAGGACCAGGAGGAAACTTTTTTTTAACTTACTGCTAACAGCAGGCTCTTTTTTAACCATCATTTTTTCCCCGCTCCCTTCTGCTGATTCATGCTCCTGCTGCTTCACCACGGGGAGATGCCAGCATTCCTGAAGGTCATCACTTGCATGCAGCGGCTCACGCTGCAAAGTGTTTGCCAGCATCTGCCAGATCAAAATGCTAAACCGAGTCTGATCATTTATATTTTCACTGTCAGTGACGGAAAATCCTACAGCTTGCCAGCCTCGTAGCTGCCACGTTTCCAGTCTGCTAGACAACTAGAAGGTAAAGGAGGTGCTTGAAAGGTAATGCCTCCCAGCAAACCTGACACCGGGTCATCTCAGTGGCACGCCAGCCTGCGGATTTTCCCCTGGGCTCGCCTATAGGCAGTCCTCTCAGAGATTTGGAAAGCCTAGGGTCCAAGCATGCACCTCTCTGACATACAAGCCTGCCTCTCAGACAAACATGCAAGGCACTGGGAAATTAGATACTTCTGCTCACGTCAGGTTTCACGCAGGAGTCACGCCACTGCCTGCAGCCCCAGCGTCCCTGGGGAAGTCGGGCTGCGCTTCGTTCTCTCGCACCTCCCTCCCGTCTGTCTCTCTCCTCCCCAGACTTTGTGCTGTCCCAGGCTGCAGAAAAGAGGCAGGACTGAAAGGCATGCTAGCAACATGCAAACATCTCTAAGAAAATAAGAGTTATGTTTTAGTTTTCAAGGTGTGTCTCCCTCTTAATGGCAAAGGATTATTTCTGGTTTAGCTCAAGCAACAGCAGCACAATAGACATGTTTCTTTTTCAGGAAAGCTGTGGGGGAAGGCACAGTGAAATCCTTCCTTTGCCTTTTCAGGTTCTTTAGTGAGTATTTATACTGTGGCAGTACCCCAAAATCTTGCAAAAGAGCAAGCCCTGAGTAAAGCTATAGGAAGACACCGTGTTACAGGCTGTGTGTTAGATTTAAGAACCATTTACTTTAATGTCCGTCTCTGTAGAGGTGAGTGCTGATCTTACCCTTTCCTTTAGGCATTTGTAACAGAAAGACGACATGTATCTCATACACAATATTGGCCACCTCTGTTGCTTTTGACAATATTTCAAGCGGGACTTGAAAATGCAGAGCTGGAAACAGTCCCCGCCTGCCGGTGCTGCGGAGCAAGGCTCCTAGCCAGGGCCAGTGCAAATGCACAGCCATCCCCAACTTCTCCGGCTCACGGAGCGTCTTCCTCCCTCGACAAGGGGGTGCAGCTGACCGGGAAGACACCCACAGCTTCTAAGACATTTTACAAACGGACGACTCAATCCTTCTTGAAAGAAAATCAGTGTCAAAGCAAACTGATGGCACAAACAGGACATGTGTATCTGCCTCCTTAAAGTATGAAACATGAACAAGCGGAAATGCAAAATCTCAGAGCAAGACTGACACTATTATTTTGCCATGGTTCCTTGCTCAGCGGCAGGGAAAGCGCCACACAGCAGGCTTCTGTAACTCATCAAATCAATTAGTTTCTTTGTCTGCATCAGCTAGTGGGAGTAGTCTTTAGCCAAAGACAAATTAAAGAAACGTCCAGTAAGATATTCTATTTTGAGAGGAGCTGTCCTATTTTCTCATACTACCGACAGACTCAGAAATCTGTGCACAATTTAGCTCATTATTAGAACTAATTGGTGCCAGGCATTCCATCCTCTTTGATACGGCTAACCATGGGTATGAAATTTTCTGAGTTAATGAACCATAAAATGGATTAAGAACTTTCAAAGTGCAGTTCATATCACAGCTTAATTGGAAGGAGTGTATTAGTTGGCTTTTTACGGATACAAACGAAGCCATGTTTTGGGGTGGAAAAGCACATGCACAGCCACCTTCTCTGCCACAGGGGAGCTGGGAAATTTCTAATTTCAGTGCGGCAGAGTAGTGGCATTTGATGGCAGGCACCTTCCACAAACACTCCACAGCACGCCGGGCAGCCCGTCCAGCCGGGAAGGATAGAAACAGGCTTTTTTTTCTCTGCACAGTACTTACTATTCCTCCTGCGTAACGCCCTGAGGAGAGAAACCAATTAGTACAGCTCTCCCAGCAAGGTCAGGGGAGCTGCCAAGCAAATAAAGGGCTAGTCAGGGTGGTGTGGATCCTCCTGATGCGGCCGGCATAGCTGATGCCAGGCTATCATACCCTACAGTGTGATTCCACCGGTTTTATACCAGTCTTGCTTTTTTTACATCTGTTTGACACTGTTCTGAAGAGTAGATTTCTCGCGTCCCCCTCCCCTTTTCTTACCCATTGGCTCAGAAAAGAAATGCAGTGTGATTTAGAAAATCTCCTTCTGGCAGCGATGGAGAAGGAGAACCCTTTTGCAGGTATCCCAGCCGCAGCATGTAGCATTGGGTCACAGGATCCCAATGACAAACATAACTCACTGCGATGACTGAGGACCCAAAGGTTACCAGGTGAAACAGAATATCTACACACACGCCTCTCACTGTTCAGCGCTGATCTGGCACCATATAATACTGATGAAATACTCCCTATTACCTTTTGTGATGTCAGTACTTTCCTGAATGGGCATGGAAAAATCTGAAGTTTTTTGTCCTTAGTAGCAGTAACAGAATATTTTTTCTTTTATTATCCAAACATTATCAACTTTTATGTTTCATCTGATGATACAGCAATATACCATTTCATGTTATTACACAACTTTGGTAATTTAGGGAATTTGTAATTTAAACAAATGCCAAACAAACTGTGTACCCCTTCAAAATATATATGGAAGGATGTATTGTATCACTGGGTGACTCCAGTGGTTCTCCTCTTGTCTTGTGCAACCTCCAGAGAATTTCCAGGAAATGTCTAGACACAGAAAGTGATGATCTGATCCTGGTTTTATGTGCTCGTTGCTTCTGATATGGCCATCGGCAGACTGCTGCTCCTCAGGTGCCAGAAATATCCTGTAAGCCCCGGCATCAGTAATTGCACTGCTGTGAGTGCTCTGCACTGCCGCACTAATGAGTGGGAAGATTCCCAGGGTGCTTATGGAGACAGCTGAGGGTGGAAACGGGAAGCAGAGTCGAAGTCTGAAGGCCTGAGAAACCCTGGGTGGAACAGTCAACAATTAGTGCTCATTGCTGCCTTTCTGATCACAGCATGTTGGAGAGTCCCATAATTTGAGGCGAATGCCAGGAATATACTATTAACTTAGTGTAATTAGTTTATCATTCCTTTGAGTTTAGACACACAGAGCTTTTGTTATGTTACATGTTATATCAGGATTTTATTGGGAGAAATATTCATGGTGTTCGAACACGGACATATGAGAACCTGAAATACCCTGCGACTTCACCAGGCTTGAGAGAACAGACGCAGCATCCCCATTTGCTGGCTCTGGAAGTAGCTGATAGTAAATCACAAGGCTGTTGCCTGAAAACACGCCACAAATGAGAAGAGATTTGCTCTGCGCAGAATTTGCAGTCCGTGTAGAAAGTGTCTGTGATACCTTTGCAATTCAGGGAGAGGGGGCATCATGTTGTTTTCAGCTATTAAAGTGCTCTCGCACTATTTTGTTCTGGTGGGTGAATCAGCAAATTGGATTTGCTCCCAGGAGTAAAATATTCATTTATCATTTCATGGAAACCATGACTGCTGTGTAAGATGTGCTGTTGCCTGTTCCACATCTGTTTGCGGTGAGCTACGACGTGTACCTCAGGAAGCTTTTATCTCTGAAATAATGATGGAGATGCAGAAGCAACTGACCACGCAGACTGGCTCCTAGCTGGCGCGGGTAGTCGGAGTGCCTCCCGTGAAATCTTGAATGTATAGAAGTGCAAACCACAGTCAGAAAGGCACTTCTAGAAGGATTATTCTCCTGTGCAATTGTGTAACAAACAATTAATAAAGAATATTATGGGCTGCCAGGTCCTTGGACAAGGAATGAAATATACACAACCATCCATTATTTTGCCTCCTGCAGCAAGCCGAAGAGTGCCCTGCACCCCAGCACGAGCTCAGGGTGCTCGGTGTCTCTTCAGATGAAGCCTGTGGTGATAACGATGATCAGTGATGACTGTACTGGGATACGCCAATTATGTTTCTTGCCCGTTTTATCTGTCCTCTTAAGTATGTCCATGCTAAAATCCATGCCTGTGCTGTGCAAGTGTTACGGCTGCATTTACCTCATTAATGCTGGCAATGGAGGAATGCAAACCAGAGGAAAGCCTGCAAAGGCATGTGGAGGCAAGCCATGCAAAAACCGCATCTCCGCGACGGGCTGATTCTACCTCAAAATGCGGTTGGTCTCAGCTATTTAAATGTGTTATTCTTGCATGTTTGGGGCAAACTGTGATCTTGAGGCACTAGAGGGGAGAGCGGAGCCACGCCGCCTCGGGAGGGCGGTGCGCGCAGCGCTTGGCTGCCCGAAACTCATCGGCTACGCACACCGCCGCGCTCTCTTCATCCAGGAGTAGGAAGGCTATCTGCCAGCTGCATACATTACATCATATGTCATTACATGACATCATAGGTCGAGGGAGGTCATCCTCCCGCTCTGCTCTGCCTTGGTGAGGCCACACCTGGAGTACTGTGTCCAGTTCTGGGCTCCCCAGCTCAAGAAGGACAGGGAACTGCTGGAGAGGGTGCAGCACAGGGCTACCAAGATGATGAGGGGACTGGAACTCCTCTCTTATGAGGAAAGGCTGAGGGAATTGGGTCTGTTTAGTCTGGAAAAGAGACGGCTGAGGGATGACCTTATTAATGCATACAAATACTTAACGGGTGGGTGTCAGGAGGATGGGGCCAGGCTCTTTTCAATGGTGCCCAGTGACAGGACAAGAGGTAATGGGTACAAACTTGAGTATAGGAAGTTCCACCTAAACACGAGAAGGAACTTCTTTACTTTGCGGGTGGCAGAGCCCTGGCCCAGGCTGCCCAGAGAGGTGGGGGAGTCTCCGTCTCTGGAGACATTCAAAACCCGCCTGGACGCGTTCCTGTGCCACCTGCTCTGGGTGGCCCTGCTCTGGCAGGGGGGTTGGACTAGATGATCTCCAGAGGTCCCTTCCAACCCTATGATTCTATGATTCTATGATCATGGCCTGCCTGTATTTAAAAGCAGTTCCTATATGTGATTTTTGTTAGACAGGGACTAGGCTAGCTAAGCTGTAGTATTCCTCTCAAAAAAGGGAAAAGGCCTGTTAGCTTCTGCTGGCACTGGGTTATAGCCAGTGCTGTATTTGCTGCTCTTTGCAAACACGAGCAATGCCAAAAAATGCCAAAATTCCCAGGTACTGCTTGTACTGCTTCCTTGTGTGCTTTTCTGCACCACCTGAGCTGCTTGGCCCCTCTCTCTTCATTATTCAGCCTCCATAAAACTGGTTAACCTGCTTCCCTTGCTCCCCTGGGTGCTGGGATGTCCATAACCAGGCAGCTCGGCCAGGGGCGAGGGGGGAATGGACCCCAGCCCGTGCTGGTCCTTCCTCCACCAGCGTGGTGCTGGGGTGGGGAGGACCGGCCTCTCGCCTGCCTTGGGCAAGTCCTTCGGGGTTATGGAGGCTGCGGGGCTGGGGAGTCGGTGAGCGTCTGGAGGCAGAAGGTTTCCAGCTTTGCCAGGGCTACTTTGCACTTCACTAGGGAGGAAAGTCATCCTCAGCCTGATCCCAGTGCCCTGGAAAATGCTGCAGGATTAACGAGGCACAGCAAGCTAACGGAGCAGGGCAGACAGCCTTGACTCTTCGTGCAGTGGCTTAGGTCCTTAGAATTTGTAAAATATTTTGAGAACCATTGCAACCGAGTGCAAAACAGTAGCTGTTTTCCAACCTATTAACAACCAACAAATCCTGTTTAATATCCATTAATATCTCTTAATTTGCATCATGTTTTTCTGCAACATCATAAGAAATCCTGAACAAAAAGACTGTACTTCAGGTGAACAGAAAACATTCTTATTCCTTGGGCATCTTATAGTCTCCTCACAATTTTTTTTCAGCTACATCTTCATTTGCTCAGTTCATGTCCCTCCTGCCTTGGCCTCACGCTGCAAAAGTCACCGTGTAACTACCCGGAGAGCTGGCGGTACATGATTTGTGAACGATACAAACACTGGGATCCTCAGCGGTGTCTCTCTGGAGGACAGATGTTTAGAGAAGGTGTGGAATTTATTATGTAAACGAAGATGTCGAGAGCTTGTAAATCTCTATAATTACGATCACTTTTCCTTTTAAAAAACATGCAGGCGTGCGCATTTCCTTGCTTTCTCATGCTGCTGTTCCTTGGAGTTGGGGGATTTCTCATCTCCACCTGTTACTGGCTTTGCTGTACAGAACTGGCCTTAACTTGGTCACGGATGAAAATAACCAGGTACCGCTCCCTCACCAGCACAGTGGCAAGGTCCACAGTAAATCACCTGAAAAAGTTCACACAAAACGCATGGATTCCTGGCAAAAACTTCTAGAGAATGGCCGGTTATGTGAGAATAACTGAGACTAACGAGGTCATGTGGCCTGACCTTTAGTTTTTTGGAAGTTCTAAGGGCACACACAAGGTTTTGTGAGGCATTTCACTTGTTCAAAAAGTACTCTCCGTTTGTCATGAAAATATTATGGTTAATATTCCTTAACTATTAGGAAGGACTTAAGTCCTCTGCAAGCCCAGGACTTGTCTACAGGCCATCTTCCAGCTCAGTGGTCCTGGGGACAAAACAGAAGCTCCCAGGTGGCCAACCTGAGAACACTAACAAACCAGAGGATGCACCAAGAAAAGCCCCCACAATCGATGTGCTTTATAATCGGAGCTTCAACCCACCACACAGTCTTGCTGGGGTCCCGTTTACCACCCTGCTGGGCGGCGGAGTGGCCAGGGTGGCTCTGAGGGGCTCAGCGGGCGGCCGGGGCGCTTCTGTGGAGCCGGGTGACGGCGTGTGGGCTGGGAGCGCAGCATGGCTGCCAGGGGACCGTGGCCGTGGCGCCGGGCTGTCAAACGTGGTTGTGGCACCGCAGCTGGGCAGCCCTGAGGGGCTGAGACAACACCTGTGCCTGGGGCTGCCAAGATGGCAGGGCTGAGGGGGTGCAAGGGGAGACCTCCCTCATCTGCCCAAGATGGCGGGGCTGAGGGGATCTGCAACTACCTGAAAGGAGGTTGTGGACAGGTGGGGGTCTGTCTCTTCTCCGAAGTAACAGGCGATGGGACAAGAGGAAATGGCCTCAAGTTGTACCAGGGGAGGTTTAGATTGGATACTAGGAAAAATTTTTGCACTGAAAGGGTTATTAAGCATTGGAACAGGCTGCCCAGGGAAGTGGTTGAGGCACCATCCCTGGAGGTATTTAAAAGATGGGTAGACATAGTGCTTAGAGATACAGTTTAGTGATGTTTTTTGTCAGAGTTAGGTTGATGGTCGGACTCGAGGACTCGAAAGGTCCCTTCCACGCTGGGCAGTTCTGTGATTCCCTGATTCCCTGTGACAGGACGGCCCCGCACCCACCCAAGATGGCGGCGCTGAGGGGGTGTGAGCGGACGCCCCGCCCTTCGCCGCGCGGCCGCGCCCCC
>VYZM01017511.1:196889-216666 GCA_013398915.1 Dromas ardeola
CTGCGGCCTGTGCGAGCCCGGCGGGAGGGGGCTGGCGGCCGGGCCGGGCTGGGCTGGGAGCAGCCCCTCTCTCTAGCCCGTGGTTAGCGCCTGCCCCGGCTCCCCCGGTACGCGGGCCTGCGTCGGGCCGAACATCTGGGATGGAGCTGTGCCGCCGGGGTGGGAAGCAGGCGTGTCTGACAAGGCTGGGAGGCGGCCGAGCCAGGCTGGCCACCGTGCTGCGGCCCCGTGAACCTTTGTGTGCTAATGGGACCTCGCTGATACGGGGGCTGTACTGGTAACAGTGTGCTCTGAGGGCTTGTTTCAGTGTGGCTGGGCTCAGGTTAGCATAATGTGAAGAGTGTTTTCAGCTACTTTCTCCCATTTGACTCTTTTTTAGTGGATCTCAGTAAGCAATTTAAATGTTTCCTGCTCATGGGTCATCTCTCAGGTATTTGCTTATCCTGATTTCTGGAACCTGTATCAAATAGTCTGCTTTCTCTTAAGGTATGCGCTAAGAAGTACAACTTCCAAGTGTAACAGCAGCAGACTGCTGAACTTGGGCCTACTTATCCGATGATCTGCCTGGAGCAGATGAAGGAAGGGTGTGGGAATCCTCCTACATGAAGCTTTTCCATTGTCGAACAAGATAGAGTGGCTTGCTTAAATGGCTTATTTGGCTTCATCAGTGACCTGTTCTACAGATGCATGTGACGGAAAACATTCGAAGAGTCCAGCTGGAATTTGGAAGCCCTTGTAGGGAGGCTGGAAAGCGAAACAGGTGTACCTTTTGGTTTTGCAGGGAGCATGACTGACTTGAGTCCAGTGCACCTGGAATGAGAAAGCTGATGTCTTCAACCTTAGTTGAGCAGACATTCAGCTTTTTCTTAGTTGAGCAGACATTCAGCTTTTTCTTTTTGTTTTTTTAAGCTGTTTCCTTAATATTACTGAGTATTTTTATGAATGTATTTATGTAAGTGTCAGTTGAATGAGTTGCTGGATAGGAAAAGGACTCTCATTCTCTTGCAGTTATATGTAATCCTTGTTACGCTCGCTGGTGTCAAAATGTAACCAAGCTCTTGTGTAGTTGAGAATGTTAGAGCTCACTGGGCTTCATGATAATCATGTGAAATGCGTCTGCCCTCATAAAAGGTAACTCTTCCTCTGCCTAGCTGTGTTAGGTGAAAGCTGCCGGACTAACCCAAGAATGTCAGAAGCACTTTCTTTCACACACAGTGATGGCTGCCACTACCTCTGGGCTTGCATTTCTAAAAATGGAACTCTGTAATTATTGGACAACCTCAATCTGTGGCCACTGAGCTGATGCTGATTGGTGTGTTCAAGCAACTTTGGGCACTGAGGTTACTCTGCAGGTTTTTTGTCTTCTAGACATCCTGGATGGTGATGGCACTTGACAAAGTATTGCTTTGCTGTTCTGTCTGTATACTACCAGCAGCGTGGCTCCTTCGGGGATTTACCTGTGGAACTGTACTGCAGATATGTGGAGTAATACAGAATTGTTGTAGCAGCTGCATGTCAGTTTAGTCCATTTAAGTTGTGTCAAATGGTAAAAGTACTCCTGAGTGAAGCTTACTTCTGCATCCAGCTTGCTTTGCTAGGGGTTGAATCTTGCAAGATTTCAACTACACATTAGGATCACACCCTGACATTTATCTGAGTAAGTGTCATTCAAATAGCCTTGCAAAACTGAGTGAAATAAGGAAGTTGTTATGCATAATGATACAGCCTAGTTATCTGTTTTAGGTTTGGAAGCAGCAAGACACATTTCTGAAGTTTTTAATTAGGGAATCTAGTGACCCTCTACAAAAAACAGTGTGAGGGAACTTGCTCAGTTTTCTATTATTGTTTTTAAAAAGATAGTAGCATGAGCTTCAGTTATCAGCACAATATTGCTTTCTACAGAAGGAGCAGTGTTATCTATGGCATGGAGAGCTAACTTCTCGTTAGTTACTTCATTGACTGACTTTAATTCAGAGTATGCATTTGGAAATGAGTGCCGGAAAAGAGTAACTGCTCTCTGCAGGCCGGTTAATGGTTTGGATGTAGCTGTCAAGCATTGGGATTCCATAAAACTAAAATGAAAGGAATGACACAGCAAGATGCTAGTCCTATAGAATAGTTTTAAAAGCTGGATTGCATACCAGGAACTTGGTATGGCTTATAAGGTTGCATTCTGCCTACCAAAGGGCTGTTGCCAGTCTTTTGACAGCAGTGAGTTTAATCTAATATAAATCTCTAATGTAATCTATGCCAATCAAATCAGGCGTATGTAACTAAAGGAAAAACTCAAGCCAATTACACAGGAGGCTTGGTGCTGACACTGAAGTGGAAAGGCCATGAAAGGCAGGCAGTCCAGTTCTAGAATAATCTTCTTCTAGGTTGCTAGCTGGTTTGGGCCATATTTATTTTTCCAGTGTAAACAAGCGCTTAGTTTGTGAATCAGACCAAAGTTAGACTAGAAGGTTTAAAAACCAACCTTAGCAGTGAAATCTAGTTATAGCTGGATACAACTAATGCAGCTTCTGCTTCGCTAAGGCTCCGCATTAGTCACTGTCTCTAATTAGATATTAAGCATAGGTTTTCCGTATGCGTGAGTAAACTTGCTCACAAGGGAGGATATCATTTCTTCCTGGTCCTAATTTCCATAATGTAGATGGCCTATGGCTTTTATTCAGAGAAACTGCATGTCATCCCAGTATCGCATCTTGAATTGTTAGCTTCTTATCTGAGGGCTTGAAATGACCATTATTCACTGGAGACTGCAGTATCTTCTGTCGTTTGCATCTCTGCAGCTAGTGTCTGTTAACAGGCTTTCATCAGACTTGTTGTCAAAGCTGGGAGTCCCAGCCACGCTGGTGTGGGGAGGTTTGAGAGGCAGCCCAGTTCCACAGCCGTGTGACGCAACTGAAACATGACTCAAGTAAACTGACTCTGCTTCCAGGCTGCAGGCGGTGCGTGCTGGTGAATGATGGGACGCTTGTTCAGTTTCAGAAAAGTACTTCATGGAGAGTGGCGTTTCCTATAGTGAAGTCCTGCTTGAAGCCTGGTAGATTGATCCTTGATCCAGGTGTTTGGCACTGGAACACTGAAGCTTGGTAGCCTGATCCTCAAGGAGCAAGAGAGGAGAACTGCAGGGTGGGAGGGAGTCAGACTTTCCTGATGCAGTTGTCAGGTTTGAGAGCTAAACTCAACCTGTTCTGTTTGTGATGACGTGATCAATAAGATCCTTTTTTTAGGATTTGTGTCAAAGCCTGCATTAGTATGTTTGTTTTTTAAATTTGGAATATCTGATAAGTCTTTGAATGAGGCCTTGGTTTCTAGAGAGGCAATTCTTGAAATGTCCCTCAACAAAAGATTCGTTTGGCCAGCTGGGAGCTGTGACTTCCTTCCGTCCTTATGACTGTTATAACTTTGACTTCAAGAAGCCACACTGGAGAAGTGTGGAAAAAGATTGCTCTAAAGAGCTTTGCTGCTGCTTCAGTGCCTTTTGGAACACCCGGGTAGGTCATAAATAGTGTGTGTTGTCATTTCATACACATAGTAGTTAAGTGAGAAGGTTGATACGTAAGTAAAGTGTTTCTTAATCGCAAAAAACTCATAAATGGATTGCCTCACTTCATTAGGTAATAAAGCTAATATAAGGTGACTCATCCAGTTAATACTCTTGCTTGCTGTACCCCACATGGTCTGAAAAAGGTGATTGAAATCAGAATCTAATTTTTCCATCATGGTCTTAAGTTCCCATATAGGACTCCTGGAGAAAGATGTTTTCATGACTATCAGAGGCATGAAATGTCCTAAGCTCTTACATGACTGACTTCTAGATAGAAATATGCTTTTTTAGGTCTTGTTTCACTGCTGTGTGGTAGCTTCATGATAAGCAGCCCATGTCTTTTTAAATATTCCATTGAAGTCAGGGTTGGGGAAATAAAAATGCATTTTCTTGTCAGATACTGCCATTTTGCCTTCTGCAGCAATCATTCATAGAAGTGCTGTTGTAAAGCCTTTCAAGGGACTGTTAGATCACAGGGGTTGAAGTTTCTAAACTAGAGTTCAAGCTTCTAAATGTGGTCACAACAAGCAGCTGGAACACTGAAGTATTTCAAGAAGGAAGCTAGACTACAGAAACTAGAGAGTTGACTTGTCCATATGTGATGCACTTCTTGGTTGAGGCTATGAATGTTGCAGAGGAGGCTTAGTGTAGCGGTAGATTTATATAATGCTAAAATGATTCTGCTTTTTTTTTAAGAGATTTGAGAGATGCAGTGTTTTTCTTAGTGTGAAAAGAAAGAAATTTAGGGATGAACAGCAGGGCTTAACGTAGTATGCTGGTTCAGGTGGATTTAGAGTGTCCTGGCTGGAATCCGTACTCCAATGATGGTGTCTCCTAGTTGGCTAATCTTGTTGGTGATCTCTTCTATATGGATGAAAAGTATTAGGAGTAAAGATAAATCTTTGTTATGTAGTAACAAAGCCTGTATGAAGAAATTTGTCCTCTAACAGTAACGAATCATGTTAGCTTTATGAGATGCAAGTGCAGGGCTGCCCTGACCTTTTCTGTTGATCTCCTTGTGCAGGCTGTGGAATCAAAATCTGGTAGCTGTGAATTGGTGGTTGAGGACCATGTGGATGGACCATTTTAGGCAGTAGGCGTTCCAGTGCCAGCAGGAGAGAGTTACTGCTGTAGCTGGAAAGAAACAAGAGGGAACACTGGTTCTACTGCTGCAGTTTGAGTTCTGCCTTTAATGGTTCCTTTAATGTATTGAAATGAATTTTTAAGGAAGATACAGGAGTACCAGTCTTGCACTCAATTACTTGATCAAGCTGCTTAGGGCTTGGTGCTGACAGTCTGGTAAGCATAACTCCCTGGAATTTGGCAGTCTTCTCTCCATAGCTTATGGCTACGGAGAGGCAGATGAAGTAGCCAGTGTGTGGTTTATTTTGTGTTTGTTTTTTTTTTTTGACTCAAGACAACTGGAAATAGTAGATTTAGTAAGCAGCTTGTTTTAATATTAACTAAGTATTAAAGAAGACTAAACTTGCATCCTTTGTACACTTCTGGAATGTTAGGTGATGGTAAGTTAAATGCTTGCCCAGCCCTCTGGGAAATGAACTGTAGCTGTAACTGGCATGCTGCTGGCTTGTTCCTGAGGCAAGACTTCTGCGGGTGCTGGCTGGCAGAGCTGCCCCTGGCCTGGTGGTGGGCTGAGGGAGAGGGCGCAGACCCAGAGTTACAGGTAAAACACAGTGTTTGTGGATGTGGCGGTGGTTGTTCTTTGGCATGCGTGGTGGTGTCTCAGAGCGCACACCAAAGCTTGTGTTAGCTGGTGTGTTACTGGTGGGCCAGACTTGGATCTGGTAGTGAAATGGAGAGTGCAATTCATAAATGTTACAGTCTGTGCAAGAGTTAGTGCTAATGCTAGATACAAGGTGAGCTGAACTCAAACTGATTCATGCAGGTAGGTGTCGGCCCTGTACTGGAATACAGAGTTAGTTCAGCCTGGAAGGAGTTTTGCTCCTCTGAATAATCCTTATCCAATGTAAGTACTCAGGCAGGTAAATGGGTTCATATTGCATTAAAATCACGTGCTTGGGTTCTCCAGGAGCTTGGAGTATTGAGAAGTGAGCAATTCTTAAACCAGAAGGCTTAAAGACTAGTCCTGCAGGTTCTTTCTGCACATGGTCTCTGAAATTCAGTCTGTTTAGTCTCCCTCTCTCTTATCTTTCACATAGGGTCCAGAGTTAACTTTGTTTTTTGACCTTCAGCAAACAGTTTGTATTAATGCTGTATGGTCTGTATGACCTCAGAGCTAATGGCTTATTCATAATCACTTCTAGTACACAAGGCTGATCTTCCAGGAGGCCTGAATGAAGTACAGTGTCTGTCTGTTGGAATATTCACCAGTGCTGAGAACAGATGCTATTGCTAGATTTGTAAGCAACTACTCTTGCTGTCCTTGATGAGTGTTTGAGCGGTGCTTACTGTGTATGACAACAGCCAGGCGCTTTCAGATTGGGAATTGAAAATATTTCTATGCTTATCAAACTTGTTTTAAAGCTGCTGCCTATTTTAGAAGGAGAAAGCATTGTATTGTGAATACACAGTGACAGGGCTGAATAATCTGCTCTAGTGGGGATGGGGGGAGTCTGATTCAAACAGAACTGTCTACTAATAAAAGCATATTCTTCTTATTCTGCTGTGCAAGTAGCTTTTGCATATGAATACTCTAAGATCCAGCTGAATTACTGGCTTTTTTCCTCTGTAGAGGTAGTAAACAAAAGCCCTCTAAATTCTAGGTTTAGAGAACCCTTTTTTGGGCCAAGACAGTTGGATAAAATAGCAGAACCTATCAAAGGAGGTCCGTGCCTGCTAGCAAAATCCATTACCATAGTTTTAACCACTTTTGACCTGTCTTAAAGAAAGGTACTGGCAGTCACCTTTTAGGTACACTAACTGTGAACAGAGGAACACCCACACTTAGATCAGAGTAAGGTCTTTCAAATGAAGATCGGAGTTGATCAATATGCTCAAATCCTGCAGTCATGTGTGCCTCTCAAAGCTACAAAGTGCCTGCCTCACCTCAGAATCCAAACTTCCTATAGAGAGAAAGGGTGTGCTTGTGTTTTGGAGGCAGCTCAGTGAAGGCACCTGCTACCCTTCTGTTTGTGACAGTTCGGAAAGTATGTCAGATAGCATGGGCTTGTCTCGCCTACAAAGCAGAGTGCAGAAAGCTGTAACTCAAGTTGTAACTGAGCCACTCTGTAGTGTAGTTTATAGGCAAGTTGGGACAAGCTTTTATGCCACCTGGATGTGTAGTGTGGATAGAGAGTACTTGGAAAGTAATATAAGGTGCAACAGCTTTTCTGAAGATTCTGTAAAAGCTTCCTTGTGGTGGATCACAGTAATTTCTTCAACATTACATTAAGCATGTGGCAAATGAGGTGCTGCTCCAATCTGAAGGAATCTGTATCTTAAAGGAGCAGTGAGAGAGCATGAACTGTAGATAGGAACAGCTCTCAAGTGAAGAATTTGGAAGCATCTGAGTGGGAATAGCTGACAGCACATAGGGTAATATGAAACAGCACAAAGAGACAGAGGTTCAGGGAGTGCTTGGGAGATGTTTGGTTAGAAGATGTGGGTGTAGGGTGTGACTGTAGAGGCAGGAATGCAGTGGTTCTTGAGCAACCGTGGCAAGCTGACCCTTCAAAGGCAAGATTGGCAGTGCATGCTTTATGAACTGAACTAAACTTCATCAGGCATGGAGAGCATGGTTAACCATCAGCTGCTGAGCTACATGTAATCAAACTTGCTGAAATGGACACTGGGCTTTCAGGGCAGGAACAGGAAGGTAATGAGCAGGCATTCAGGTTGGGCATCTACCTTGCAAAGTTAGCAGAAAGGTTAGAGTAGTTTCTAAAACAGTGCTGCATGAGATTAAGCTACGCAGAAGAGTGTATATCAAACAGTTGAAACTTCTTTCAAATGAGAATGCAGAACACCTACCTAAAGAGGTTTAAGCTGTCCGTTTTTCAGGTCGTCACTGTTTTTAGTGTTGCATTCCTTGGATTCAAGGACTTAGTTATTTTTTTTTAACTCCTTTTAAAAGACTGTATAGCTGTGCATCTGGGAAGCAGATCTTAAATGTGAAAAATCACCACCTGTTCAGGGGACTGCTGGCTCCAAATCCAAGCTCTGGATGTATTTCTGTTTTGGAGGTCAACAGCAAGATCAATGTGCCGTTTAACTGAAGGACTTGGCCAAATAAGGCCGAATGAGGCTGCTATCATCTGTATGTTTTCAGTTGACTTCTACTGTTTATCAGCATCGTACTGGAGTCTATATTGTATGAAGCTTGCAGCTTTGGTTTGCTAGTGGAAGATCACAGGGGTTTTTTTGGGGGGTGAAGTAGGGGGAACAAGCTGAAGGAAGTGTGGGCTTCTAGGCCCATTCTAGATGTGAATGACAAGGCGTTGGTATTAGAAGCTGATCATCATCTGGTTGCAAACTCTGAACAGCCTGTACTCAAAGCATGTCCAGTCAGTCTTAGTTACTACTTCCAGCTTGTGAGCAGTTGGGCCCTAACTCTATAGGGTGATGTGACGTCTGCTTCATAGAGCCTAAAGGGCTTTCAACTCGGGCTGGCTTCTCTGTGCAACATCAGGGGAGTGAAGCAGGCTTTCTGCTGCTGCGATATCGAACCCTAATTAAACAACGGAATGCATTTGAGTCGACCTTTTTTCCAAATCTGGTTGACTGGTTCTGTTACACATAATAGATGTAGTGAGATACATAATGACCACTGTGGCTGAGATTCACCTTCTGCCAAATAGCTGAGGGAGCATGGGAGAAATCTGTGCTGCTGTTGATAACGCTTGTTATGGCTCCTGGGTTAGCTACAGGAGATAGCTGTGAACTTGGCTCTCAAGCTGTTGCAGATAAGTGTAACAGATAGTAAAACATCTGCCACCAGAGAACCTCTCTAATGCAAAGCTGTTTTGCAGCAGTTATGTCGGAGCTTAAAGTGATGCTGAACTTCTGGTGGAAACAGGCTGAAATACTCTCCAGTTACATTTTGATTGCCTCTTCCACTGCTGAACAAGTTGGACACTGTGGCCAAGCAGGAAGCAGGCCTGTCAGGTCCTTCCACTTTCCAGCCTTTTAAAACTCCTTAGGGAGTTAACCCATACCTGTGGGTTGGAGGCTTACTCCACAAGAGTGATTTGTTACTGTAAATGTTGTCCATAGAGTAGCTTGCATCAGAGGAAAATCTTCTCAGTATTTCTAGCTTCCAGGTAACTAGGAGATCCTGACATACAGAACTTGGCTCCAGCAGAAGTAGGTGAACGGCTCTTTTCCTATGCTTGCCCTGGCTGTCCATCTGTTAAGCTATGCAAAGCACTTCTCCCCAAGTAACTTTGCTCCCCTGACTGCCTCAAGGCTTGAAAAATTATTTAAGTGCTTGTAAGAAATGACTTGACTGTCTTTACACAAGCTTCAATACACATGAACACAGTATCTATGACTTCTTGGCTGTAAAGCCTTCAGTTGGAAGGCAAATGGTTAGAAAAAGCTTATGATATTTTACTATGTCAACTAGTTGCATCAGATAAGCACTAAATGTAACTTTTTTTTTTCAGTCAGGTCAATTCAGTGAAGATATGATTCCTACTGTGGGCTTCAACATGAGAAAAGTTACGAAGGGTAATGTTACAATAAAGGTATGTTACCATTGTTGACTGTCTCTGCAAGGTTGTCTCCAGCTTCTAGTTTAAATTTTATATGTTTGCTCTGTTTTGCTTCCACCATTGGGACAAATATAGGAAACTGAAGAGGCTCAGCTAAATCTATCAAATAGCTTAAGAACACACTTATGTTTATTTATGGGGTTTCTTAAATGAGTCTGTGTGTGATTTCCAGGTTCATGGACTAGTTAAAGCAATGTGGTGATAATGCTGTTTGGCTGTAATCTGAATTAATTTTCACATGTTTAAGGCCCAGAGATCCTCCCCTTCTGCTCATCAATATTGCCTAAGGGAAGGCTTACATCAAAAGCAAAGTTTTAAGTCAATATGTCTTCTTTTATTTTCTTGTATACTGCAGTATGTAAACATAGTACACAGGTGTGTACTTGCATCTGGTGTAAGATGTACTAGTTTGCATCTTATGCTCTTGGGCCTGCAAGATTTGAGGAGCTGTACAAGGGATTATTTCTGTTCTAATATGTGAGGGACCTGCAGCTGGCCTAAGGAGAAAGGAAAAACTGTGTTTTGATTTCTTGTCTTATCTTTGTGTGACGTGTTTAAATATAGTGCATGGCTAAATTGTCTTTTTCCCCTTGCCTTAAGATTTGGGATATAGGAGGGCAACCACGATTCCGAAGCATGTGGGAGCGATATTGCAGAGGAGTTAATGCTATTGTGTAAGTGTCGTCTTCCTTCAGCTAGTACTTAACTTCAGATTTGCTTCTCTTCGGTGTGTAGCCTTTCTAACACTGCATGCTTGGCTCGGTGGTACTCGTTTTAATTTTGAAACTGTACTGCAACTGTATTGACCTTTTTTTACCCTTAAGTTCAGGGCTCAAGATGGGTTATTTTCTTATCAGTGTCTGATCTGGAGTACTAACTACTTCCTGTCTGAACTGGGTGGCAGTGCTGTCTAACTGAAGGAATCTTTCATCTACTCTGTTCTTAAAGAATTTTTTTAAAAGAGCCAAATTCCTTACTCGGAAGACCTAGCTTTGTTTAAAGCCTTGTTGAATGTACTCAAAACTGACAGTGTAAAGGAAACACTGCTGTTTCTGAAGTAGTTCAGTCTCACTGACCTAACCTTAAATTCTCTTTAAAGCTACATGGTAGATGCTGCAGATCGTGAAAAAATAGAAGCCTCTCGAAATGAGCTGCACAATCTTCTAGATAAGCCACAGTTACAAGGAATCCCTGTAAGTAATATTGCCTTACACAGTATTACACTTGCTTGAGCAACGTGCATGACTTCAGCAACTCTGAAGTCGTGTGAGGCCTAACCTTACTAATTAGTATAACACGAACAATATCTGCCCCTCGTGCCTTAAATCAAATTGTTGACCTCAGTCAATCCTTCAGTGATCTAATTTGTGTTCAGTGTGCACAAAAAAAGAAATAAAATTGGAACAGTAGTTTAGACTATTCCACAGTACGAGTTTGTTCTCTCTTCTAGAGTCTACTCTAGTACAGGTTAACCAGAGTATAGTACAGAAATACAGAGTAAGTTTGGGGAATTTCAGCTGAAAGTCTACGGGGATTGTTCTCAGTTTTATCAGCTGATGTGTTCTCATGCTTGATTTTTGCACATAACAGTTTACCTTTACCTGTGACTAGATCAATCACCCTCCTTGATCTGGTTTAATAGTGAATGTCTCATTCCATTAGATTTAATAGCCTTGTGCAGACTGCTTGTCAGACTCCACTGAAGTTCGGTGTTTGTGGATTTTTTTGGTTTTGTGGTGGGGTTGTGTTTTTGTGTTTGGTTTTTGTTGTTGTGGGTTTTTTTTTCTGAAAAAATGAAAGCTCCGACCATTTCCTTCTTTTCTGGATTTCAGGTTCTAGTACTTGGAAATAAGAGAGACCTTCCTAATGCTTTGGATGAGAAACAGCTAATTGAAAAGATGTAAGTCTAACCCTTCCTAAGAAAGGCTACTTGAACTCAGTAAATGAATTTGTGTACTTAGTGTTGTTAGATCAAGAAGCTTGCATTTATAAGTAGAAAACCCAGCAACAGGAGGTAGCTGAAACATTGTGCAGAAACAAGTTATGCGAGAAGATGAAGGGGAACAGTTTAGATTCTCAGTATAAGAGCCCTTGTTACAAGTGAAGTGTATGTTGAAATGTTCTCTCTTTCATAGGAACCTTGCTGCTATTCAGGACAGAGAAATCTGCTGCTACTCAATTTCTTGCAAAGAGAAAGATAATATAGGTAACTATTAACCTAAAATGCTAAGCATTATGAAGAGCTGTCAGAGGATGGATTGGGGGATTGTAACTTGTTAAGCACAAGCTTCCTGGCTTCAGGAAACTGCTAACAAATCAAAGAACAACGTGTAAGTTATTTGGTGTAACTCCTGATGGCAGTGAGCAAGCTTGACTGGTATTAAAGTTGTAAGGGTTGTAGTTATTGAAACACATGTTAGTCTCCTGTGAAGCTTGCTGCCTTTCTTTAAGTAGTTTGCAGCAAATAGCTGACTGGTCTCACTTCTAACTTGGCCTAAATGATTTTGTTCTTCTGTCGGGTACTCTCAACTCAGCCTCACTTCATGAGGCTAGCAGGTACTTGCAACAGTCATTCCCTTGGAATAAGCATCTTCCCTTCCTCTCTTACCAAAGTGGTCCATGTTGTGGCCTGTGCAAGTCACTATTCCATGCAGCCAAACAGTAAATTCTTCTGGTGCTGACATCAATTGTTGTAGAATTTCTGGAGTTCAAAGGCAGAAACCATGGTGCTGTGTAATACTTACAATGCTAGTGTCAGGTACTTGGTAAACTGAGTAATCTCAACTGAATGAAAACACAGTACTTAACATCACTTGCTATCCTTCTCCTGATGCCTTCTTGTGGCTGCCATGAGATTAACACTGGTTGATTGGCAGGCTAATGCGAGTTTACTGATGAGGGAAACTTCAGGCTGGTGGTCACAGGAACATGCTATAGAGGATAACAGAACTACTTCATATGAAGAACTCAACTTCTTTCTGGGAAAAATGAACAGCCTGTGGAACTCTTCTGGCTTCTTCTCCAAGAAGCCCCTGTCACCTTACCATCAGTTAAAGACTCAAACATGGTGGATAGGAGAAGGAGATACTCCCTTCTGTCCTATCCCTGCACAAGGTGCACAGCTGAGCATTGCTGATGCTGTAGGGAAGGTGCTGCTGGAAGCATTGGGCTGGTATGATTGATGCCAGTGCATTTCACTTCCTTAGGAGACCCTCTTTCAAACATGGAGGAGCTTGATGCCTTGTACTGTAGAGCTAAATTAACTTTGCTCTCGTCGGGTGAGGAGAGGCAGATGGGCAAAATAGAGCAATGTTGATTGATCTAAAACTAATGATGTGAGCCACACCAAAGTGCCAGATTAAAGGAAGTCTTTTTCTTGGAGGTGTAGTTGACTGAAGAACAAGGATGTCTGGGGCAGTTCCTTTAAATGTTACCTAAAGGATGCTGGGGAGTTATAGGACCAAAGCACAGACAGCAAGCATGCCAAAAAACCATTCTGTTGGTCTGTCTTGGACCATCCTCTAGCAAAAGGCTGGATATTCCTGTCATGTATTTGAGGACACTGGCATACCAAGGTGATGCTGGTTATACAAATACAGATAGACACTTGAATATGGACCTTCTCTTCTCTCTCTCTCTCTTCAGATATCACGCTTCAGTGGCTTATTCAGCATTCAAAATCTAGAAGAAGCTGAAGTCTTCCTGGAATCTCCAGTACCAGTTGGCCATAATCTCAATTGTCCACTTCCCTCCATAATGAGATATTACCCAAAAATCCTGTATCAAGAATCTGCCTTTTCACGGTTCATTTATGTGCACTGCTGAAGACTTGTATTCCTATTCTGTCACAAAACAACTAGAGTTGTCATGATAAAGTCAGCACAAATATTTATTTTACAACCATCTATGGTGGGAGGGTTGTGGGGGGGCTTTTTAAAAAAAAAAATCTCTCTACCATGTTAACTATGATGGTACACTCTGTTCTGGTTTTTCAGGGCCAGGTTTTTATATGATTTTCAGCAAGTGTTTTATTTCTAGTGTTTAGTGGCTTGAAGATGCTGATGCTTGACAGCATTAAGATTCTGTAAGATGCCACATACAGTAGTTAAAAAAACATTTAAGCGTGAGTTGTGGGATACTGATTTATCTCACAAATGCATGTGATGTGTGTATGTAAGCAGAGAAATGGAAACTGTTTGCAGAGGGGAGCACAAGGCATAGATCAGCATCACTAATCTACAGCTGAGATCTTATCCTGTCACTTGAAAAAGAAAACTCTCATGACGAATTAGGAAAGAGTCAACTGTTTAAAATCATTTTGTTGCTTCTGTTTAACATTTGTGTGGGGGATGGGAATGGACTGTTCTGTCAAGCTTTCAAATATTGGAGTATTCCAGCATGAAAACAAATTGCTAGGAACATCAGACTTTGTTCAAATACATTTTTCTATCTACAGATACTAGTGGTCTCTATCTGAAACCAGAACACGCATTCTGAGCAGCTGCATGACACTTAAATTACTGATGTTTTTGTATAGAGTCAGTTGTTGACCTTTAGCACAATATCTGTGTAATTGTCTAGTGTCTCTCCTGCTCATGAAATGGCTGGGCACAGTTTCACCTGGTGCTATGGAATATCTAGGCTATTGTGACAACTCTAGACCTGCCTGCTTTCTTGATGTAACCATGTGCAAAGTCTGTAAGCTGCAAGATGAAATGTTCTACTGTGTCAAAGCACAAGAGAGCCAATGAATTGATCCTGTTTCTTGACTAGCTCCTACAGTATAGGGAAGTATATATAAACTAAAGATTGTAATGTTTTTGTAGCTTTACTTTCTCAATGACTTCAGTATATTTAAAGGGACAGACTTGTTAAGACTGGTTTGTTCATACAGTAATGTCAGTGTAGCTTACTAGTGTATGCAAATACATGGTACACCTGCTTATGTTGCCTCACACTGTGTGTGATTCTTCACCTAAACGTAGTTTGCATTATGTCGGAGTCTTTGGTTGGAAACACTGTGTAGTCCATATCAGTTATGACAAGCCAGTTTTAATTTAGACTGCCATGGCCTTACTGTTCTGTACCAACTCTCTCAGTGTTGCACAGACACTACACGCTGCCTGCATTCGGTCTGAACTTGCATTTTAACTTCTTGTCCCCTTTCAGTTCTCTGAAGCATGATTTCAATTAATTCATACTCTGGTGCTGTAGAGGAGAGGGTATATTAACTTGCTACTGTAGTCCCTAGTTCACCAGGAACTGCTACAGTTACTTTTATTTAGCAAACTTGCTTGTGCCTAAAATAAGGAAACTAAACTAGAATGTGTGAATCTTTGTGGGGGACCAGGTCACTGTTTAGTTAACTGGCCTATAGCTAAACTTGATGTGTTTGGTGTTTATATACTTCACTGCTTTCAGCGTTTATGGCATCCAAACACTACCAATTGTTAACCTGTGCATTACTCTCTGCATGTGAACAACTTATACAATTACTGAACTTTGTAAATACGTGAATTTTTTTATTTAGGTGGATGCATATGTTGGTTTACTGCTCTTCAGCTTTATTCAATAAACTTATGTTTTGAGGGTTGTATTGACACTTAACTGACTGACTTGAGTTGATGTGGCTTAACTCATGGCAATATGTTATGGGATGTCTGTCTCCTCTCCCACAAGATTGCAGTGGGGGAAGAAGGCTTGGTAAATACTTGAGCTTCCCTATGTTCTGTGGTTCAACTATTCAAGTGAAATGCATATAAAACTACGTTTCAGGCCTGGGCCTTTCTCAGCTTCCAGGAGCAAGCTTAGCTAGTCAGTCTCAGCAGACCTCAGTGCTTTATTATGTTTATGAAAAGCACTAATTAGTCAGCTGGAGGGTCTTAAGGAGCGGCAGCCTCCTGGAGGTCTGTTTTCAGAAGAAAAATGCATGTGTCTACAAACTTGTTTCTTGTCATCAAGCCTAGAGTAAAACCTCTGCTTTTCTAGCACAAGTGTCAGAATTAGCAGTGCCTCATCATTCACTGCCAATTAAAGCATGAAGATTCTTATCTCATTGGAAAGTGAGGCTTTCATTGACTGAGGTCTTGAACAAAATATTTGTTGTGATTTTAATCTGAAGTTATGCTGACTGTTCTTCCCAAATGCTTTGTTTCATTAATTTCTCTTGGGCTGCTGATTAACTTGTAGGACTGTACGTCAACATCTTCCAAGTAATGGTAACAAATTTGCTGTCTTCTGCTCATGGCCTGCCTCCATGTAAGCTTTCAAACTTGCTGAGCTGTAACAGGTTAGTTTTAGGCCTGAGTGCTGGTCAGTTAGCATCCTTCACGTGTAACTTGGCTGAAGGGAAGGGCTAATGAACTGTTGAGTAAAAGATCGTGTGCATATTTCTTCAGTCGATGGGGTTTCCAGTGTGCAGAACAAGCTGCCTGGAGTTCATGTTCAAAGCAAAATGCCTCCAGATGCAAAATCTGAAAACAGTATTACAGATGTAAGATTTGTCACCCTGATTGCTCTGATACCAGTACTAATCACTTAAATGGGCTGTGGTCTGAACTTGGCCAACAGCTGTTTGCCTGATGTGGTATTTCAGTAATAGTTTTTACTTCTAAATGTAAATAGCAAGGAGGGCCACACTGTGCGTACTCTAAAAAGTACATTTGCATTACTTCACGAAATGACTCCACTGAGGTCTTCAGCTGTTCTTGCACAGTTCCTCCAGGTGTGTAGAAATGTGGACCTTGGGGAGGCTATTTGAATCCAGTGCAGAGGATGACGCTTTTTCCGGTTGAGGGCCTGACGAACTTCTCTTTGAAACAGAAGGGAAGTGTAGTAAGTCTTTCCAGAGAAGTGAGGCTGTTCTTGCCACCTGTCAGCCTTGGACTGAAAAAACTGCTTGCTCATCTGGCAAAGTTAAACCTTTTCTGTTCTAATAAAGGTGTGGAGCCTAAGATAGGCATTAGCAGTGTTGTCTGCTGAACTTAGATGCTGTAGCTGTGTTCTGCTTCTAGAAACCTATTAGGCCAGTCGAATCTCTCATGATGATTACTTGTCTCAGTAGTGGGCCTGGACAGTAATTGGGGATGCATTTTTAGTAACATAAAATATTGTATTCAGACATCAATAGCTGTAGTCCTGAAACTCTCTTCTGATGTATCTGCAGTAGATCTTGGCCTTTAGCATATTAAGAAAACTGGATCTTGTGAAAAGGCAAATACTGAGCTGGAGAGAACTGTCGGTCATGAATATGCATGCAAGTTAGACACCAGTCATACCTCTATGACCTGATGATGTGTTGGTATTGTATGGTGTCCTAATGATTTTAAAATAGCTGTCAACTCTGAAAACTTGGTGTCGGTTTTGTTCAGTACAAGTCTTGTTTGTTCAAGCTCTTGCTGATCACAGAGCAGCGCGGCTCTAGACTAGACTGGGAAGAAATGTTTGTGCGTGCACCCACAGCACTGGGCTGTGCGGAGGTTTTCCTTGCAGTGTTAATGTCCTGTCGATGTTAGTGTGGACGGTGGTTTCTTTAAGTGCAATTAAAGTGCAGCATGATTCTCATCATCACCCCAAGTGCAGCTGAGTGTCTCAGCAGTTGCACGGAGCAATTCTGTCCTACCACTGGGCAACATGAAAAATGCACAAATGTCGAGCTGTTTCATGATCTGTGGAACTAATAATCTAGTTTCTTATGGATTTGTCTTTTTTTTTTCTTTGCATCTTTATGGAAACGGGCTGGAAAGATGGTCCTTTTTGGATGCTGACACATAAAACTGCATAATCTTCACTTTCTGGTAGAAGAAAGGAGGCCAAAGAAAATGCCTTAAACAGTCTCTCTGGTTAAATTAATACAGGAATGTTGTGCAGGGATCTATAATAACTTGAAGTATGACTTAGCTGGATTAACAAGCTTTTAACTTTTCTACGGTTTAATTTTATAGTTACTGTGGCTGTGCAATGGCATGTCTTGAGTTTGCTTTGTGCGTGTTTACTGAATGTGAAAGAAATGCGCTTTCTCCCTGTAGCATGCCCCAGCGCTGCTCCCTGCTGGCACTGCTTTGGCACTGACCCTGACCAGAAAGCTGTGTGAATTCCAAACCAGGGGTGTAAATCGGGTTGAGCTGTTTTACTAAGAGCGGTGCGTTCCAGATTACATGAGCAGCCAAGCAATGAATCGTGTTAAAGGAGAAGCAATGCGTGAATGCCTGAGCCTGGCATGTGCTTCAGGACTTTTATTCCCAAAACGTGAGTGTAAATGACTTGTCTCACTAGATCATAAACCTTCAGTGAGTAGTCTATTGCTTTAGGACTACAGATGCTGAACGCTGAAGTATGCCTTGGTGAAACATTGGGGTTTTCTTTTACATGTCGCTTAAATGACAAACACAGAATGGCACTCAGAGGGGGTATGCACATATTCTTTTACAGGAGAAGTAAAATATTTGATTTTTTTATTTCCGTCACAGTGGAAGGTGGGTAAGTAGACCTTTGTGCCAGGATTAGTGCCTTTTAATTATGACATTATAGGTTTTATTCTGTTAAAGGCAACATCTATCATTGTGATCGTTTTGAAGTGCTTCAATAAAAGTGTTGTTGAAAAACATTCTCTTGCATATTCATCTGTAGTAGTCCAGCTACTTTTATTATTGTTTGCAATATATGAAGCCCTCATTACCAAATTGCAGGAAAGTGTTACACTTGAGCTAAACCAAACACATCTATGCTAAAATTTAATTCTTTACATCACCTGTGAGAGGAGCAAACAGGTTGACTCCTCGAAGCACTCCTCTAACAATGAAGAGAGTAGGTGGTATTGCTTCCATGCAGGCAGATACTTTCCAGTAGTAAATTCAAGAAGTCTTTCCTAATTAGGGAACTTCATGTTTTAAACACTATCATGAATGAGGCTAATTCGAAATGAATTCTAAATTTCATGGTTTTGTTTAAAAAAAAAAAAAAAAAAGTCGTTGAATGCTGTTGCCTGGTCAGTGTGGTCAGTGTGTGCTGTGCGTTAGGAGAGCGGCTTCTGGGGAAAGTGTAGGAGTGTTAACTGTGTAACTTCATCTTGAGAGAGCGACTGTAAGCACCGTAAGCCTTGTGCTCCGTGGAGGGCAACTTTCTGGGTAGTTGGTTGGTGAAGCTCTATATAATTTCTGATTGTGGCTTTGCTTTAGATGCTGCAAGCACTTATTGGTCTAATTTGTGTTTCCCTCTGAAAAGACCAATCAGGGAGAAGTTCATAAACTGTATTATTCAACAAACAAAGCAGATACGTGAGTAGAGAAAGAAAAAGCTATCGTGATGTGTGAAATCTAAAGCTAACCTTGATTTGCTCAAGAGTCTCAGAGTGAAGTGAACTGGTAAGTTGCTTCTGTGTAACTCTCAACTTGGGATGTGTGAAGATATTTCAGGCTTTTCAACAATGAGGAATTTTTCTCATTTTTCTTAGAGTCAATAAATGAATCCCCTTTTTGGTGTGAATAATATTTCTGGTCCATAAGGGGAAAAGCATTAAAAAGATGCATGAATTCTACAGATTGAGGAAAGGAACGGAAAGAGCAACCTCAGGCTGCTACGTTTGAATAGGCTGGGGGATTATAACAGGAGTCAGCATACAGAAGTCTGGCAGACCACTGAATTGTAATTTTTTTTTTCTTAAGATTTATTTGTTCTACTGTTTCTGTTGCAATGAATAGAAAACCGAGGGCAAGATCTGACTTCTGAAAAAGAATGTGTAAAATACAGGCTGAAGACAAATCACTAATGTCTGGTTGTCTGTCTATGTTTGATAAGTCTTAAAATTCCCTTGCGTAGGGACTTTTTGTATTATTTTTGTCAACTTTCTTTGTAACAAGTCACGCCCTTTCTTGCTAAAAGGATGCAGTGCTAGAGTGAACACCAGTCCTTAGTTGAGCGATAAAGCTGTCATGTTACAACCACAGTTACCAGTGATGCTGTGAAGGTTTCTGGGGTGGCTCAGAGATGTGTGTGTCCTCTTTACCCTCCCCCAGCTGTAGTTTCTTTACTGACTTTTCTGTTCTTTTCACTGTCTTTTGAAGGGTTTGGTTTTACCAGTAACACCTGACTCTATTTTCACTTTCGTATCTACAATTTGCAAGTGGCATTTGCCAGCTTTTCTATTTATGCTGCTTTCTGAAAACTCCACCGGCCTTGGAGCTTGTCCTTTGCACTGTCGCATCGAAGGTGGGTCACCACATGCTGGGCGCTGCTGTGGTCGTGCCCCTTGCTCCCTTTTCCATCTCGCTCTTTGAGCGGGCTCTGCTGCTGTGTCCATCTCCGGGGCCCATGGCTCCCTCCGCGCCCCCTTCTCTTCCCCCTGCCCCCTCCTCAGGTGAGGAGAAAAGCTCGCCATGGCGGCAGGGAGGACTGTTCCACAGACCGCAGGTCGCAGCGAGGGCCTCCTGATGCCATCTGTGAGGTAAGCAGGCCTGGGGAGGTACTAGTTTGCAGGAGGATCACAAACTTCACTAGAATCCTTGGGTTTTGACGTTGGTGTCTTTTTTTTTTT
>VYZM01017511.1:217575-233178 GCA_013398915.1 Dromas ardeola
TGACCGTCGGCTCTTCTCTTCCAGCTCCAACCTCAACATCAACGACGTCCTGGGAAACTACTCGCTGACGCTGATCGATGCGCTGGACACCCTGGCGGTGAGTCCTTTTTGGGGGGCCGGCCCTGGCCCTGAGGCGCTCGGCACCCCTCGGCTGAGCTTCTGCTTCTTCCTGCGAGGAAGACTTCGGCCCTTCCTGCTGCCGTGTCTGTGCTTTGCGGTAGGGGAAGGCCGCAGAGTTGTTGCCTTGCCCTGTTGGGCTAAATTGAATCAGGAGGGAAGTTCAGGAGGTTCCTGTCAGCAGCTGGAATGAACAAACTGGGTTTTGCAAATTAGAGTAAAAGTGCATTAATGTCGCTAGGATGTGGGGGGCCCAAAACTGAACACAGAGGCCCCACCTTGAGTGCTGTGTCCAGTTTTGGGCCCCTCACGACAAGACAGACGTTGAGGTGCTGGAGTGTGTCCAGAGAAGGGCAATGGAGTTGGTGCGGGGTCTGGAGCAGGAGTCTGGTGAGGAGCGGCTGAGGGAGCTGGGGGTGTTCAGCCTGGAGAAAAGGGGGCTGAGGGGAGACCTTCTCGCTCTCTGCAGCTCCCTGAAAGGAGGGTGTGGCGAGAGGGGACTGGTCTCGTCTCACAAGTATCAAGCGATAGGATGAGAGCAAACAACCTCAAGTTGTGCCAGGGGAGGTTTAGAGTGGATATTAGGGAAGGTTTCTTCACTGAAAGGGCTATCAAGCGTTGGAACAGGCTGCCCAGGGAAGCGGTGGAATCACCATCCCTGGGGATATTTAAAAGACAGGTAGATGTGGTGCTGAGGGACATGGTTTACTGGTGGTTTTGGTAGTGTTCATGGTTGGACTCGGTGATCTTTAGGGTCTTTTCCAACCTAAATGATTCCATGAGTCTATTCTAGGATTCTGTTGCTAAAGAACAACTCTGCTAATTAAACTCTGAAGGCAATCTCTTTGCAGGATATGGGCATTAATGTCTGAAAGGCTGAAGTCAGTTGGATGAGAGGGTGTGAGAGATGAGAAACCCTAGATGCGCTTGAACATGCATGGGTCTCGCTTGCTCCGTTCTGGTAACCTGGCTCTTAGCAGCAAAATGGGCACCTGTCGCAATTCACCAGGTGGTTTATTCCCAACCCCAGTGTGGGAAACCAGGAGTCAAAGCTCACTGTTGGACACAGAGCTTTTTTAGAATGGCTGTGAAACTGCAGATCTTGGTTGTGGGATGGTTGGATTGAGGTGGGAGCATGGTCCTGAGCTATTACCTTGACAGCAGGCGTTGTGCTGGAATGGATTCTGAATGAAAGACTTAAAGGGGAAAACAAGGCTAGTGGAACTGAAGAAGAGGGCTACTTGGTAGAGAATCTTGGTGAGACGTTGAAAACAGTCAGGTACAGAAAGTTTCAATCTGGATGGAGTTACTCCATGGTGTCTTCCAAGGACCTGCCATGGGACTAGTGCTGTTCAGTTTTTGCATGTTAATGGTGTTACTGTAAAAAGTGCTGATGTTTCACGCAGAGCTGCTGATAGAAATGGAGATCAATTCTTAACGTGAAGAGCAGATGAAATGACATTGTGAGGAAGCAATTAAAATTGTAATGAACTTCAGCAATATTGAAGTAAAAGGTTTAATAGTTTGTAAGTGGGAGGTTATTAAATCTTTCACTTCTGAGGAGAAGGTGGTGCTGGTTGTACACTAGCTAACAGCTGGATCACAAGCCAGCAGCGCGTTACACATGCAGGGAAGGATAAGAGTACGTGTGGATGTGTCAGCAGAGATTTCCGGAAGAGGCAGAGGAAATTTCTGAGATCTTCCCCAAGGCTCAGGTGAGATCGCTTTTGGGATACTGCCATCACTCTGGTGTTTAGGAATTTGAACTGGGATGCGCATGGGTTGCTGAGAGATAAGTCAGGAAGACAGTTTGTCTTATTCAGGATGGCTGCAAGAGCTCCAGTTGTTTTGCTTGGCAGAGCGTGCTGTAAGTCTGTATGAAGAGTGGTGAAAGGAAGGAGGGGAAAAAGCTGTAAAGCTGCTTCTTGTCTGCTAAAATAGACCATCATATGCATTTCTGATAAAATTTGAAGAAAAATTGAGAAGCAACTCAGTTTTATGTTAGTAGTAGCAATAGTATGGTGTCATGGAGAAGAGCCCCTTCCTTGAATTCCTTATGCGTATTTAGAAACCCCCTTAGGTTTCACAGTCGCATCTTTGCAGCCAGGGCAGGTTCTTGGCCTTCTGGAGTGTCAGGACCAGGTGCACTGGATCTGTGGTGTGTTTCTCTCTCCTTGTGTAGAAGGTGGTGTGTGCAAGGACTGGATGGGTGCTTCAGGTTATGAAATACTTCCCATTGCTGCAGTGGAATTGTAGCTCTACGGTGAGGTGGTCTCAACTGAACATGGCAGCAACGAACAGAACTGAAAGCAGAAGTGAGGAAAACGTTGGTTTTAACTGAAACAGCAGTTAGGGATCCGTGCTACGTGGCTGATGGTGGTGTGGCTAAACAGTTCCTGTCCTCAGAGTCCTATCCATATCTTTTGGGGCAGTACGTAACTCTTTTTCTCAAACTGAAAACTTCTGGTTCTTAGAGCCTCTTGTGTTTCAGAAGCTTCTATGTGATGAAAGCCTGTTTTGCTATTCATCTGCTCAGATCCATGTGAATGCTTTCCCACTAGGTCTGGGTATTGTAAAGAGCAGACTGACTGCTGCGTGGTGTTTTGATGGTTAAAGAGCTAGGTTATCAGCCTTGTTGTGACCTTATCTAGGCAGAAACCTGTGTATTCTGTGTTCCTGCTTCCTTGAAACTGGGTCTGAATTTAGGTCTGTCGCTGGATATAGTGGAAATCAATTGCCGAGGTGTACCTATAGCAAACTGGCCTGACTGAACTCCTGGGCATGGCATGCAGTGTTGAGTCAAAAACAAAAACTTGAAAGGCTGGACTCCCCTGGTCAAAGAAATGTCAAATCAGACTTATTTCTTCTGCAAGTTGTGTTACCTTTTAAGCTAAACTTAACTGATAGTTTAAGCAGTTAAGACACTCAGTGAGGTAGATCTTAAGAGTTTTTAGATTCCTGTTCTAAGAGATCACCCACAAGGGTGGAAGAATACGTGAGTGCATAGGTTAGTAAAATGGACAAAAGTACATCTTTGTGGATTTCCCTGTTTTAACATACTTTTTAAAAAACACACTTTTACATGTCAGTAGGATGGGTAACTTTCTGGAAAGTTTTTTTAACAGGAACTTGAAGTACTCTGTTCTGTATCTAGTTAATATGACTGTTGGTCTAAAACGTGAACTTGCCATTCTCTTCCCAGCCCTCTTTTGAAGCAACAATTAGACAAAATAGCTTTGTTTTTTATGTAAAAGGTAATGGGAAACTCCTCAGAATTCCAGAAAGCAGTGAAGCTGGTGATTGACACGGTTTCATTTGATAAAGACTCAACGGTCCAAGTTTTTGAGGCAACAATCAGGTATGTCGCTCTGAGTTTCTGTCTTGAAACAGTAATAAGGTTAAAGACTTGGTATTCATATATGGGAGAGCCAAAGTGAAATCATTGATAAGGATATCTTTGGTAGGCTTTATTCCATAATTGTTCCTTGAGTAACTTGTTTTTTAACATTTTATGAGAATATTCCATCTTTCATAATTGAAACAATTTTAATGAGTCACATGTGACTTGAAGCAGTGATACAATGGTAGTCTCAACAGTGTTTGGCTTGCAGACTGCTTCTTTTTTGTTGTTGCACAGCAAACAAGCCTGCTGACAGGCTTTTCCTCGTTTGGTTTTCTTCCATGGACCTTCTGCTTGCTTTCGCTTTCATTTTAGATGAAAAAACAGACCTGTCTGTCTTGGAGATGAGTTTAAGATACTGTCTGATTTTTAAATGGCGTCATTTTCTGAATGTCTTAAACAGTGTTTATTCGATTGCTGATAACTTGGCTAGGCTAGGCTTTCTTTTTTCTGAATACTAACTTCGTATAACAACCTTACTGCCATTTGCAGAGGCAGAGGAGATTTTCACTCATAAATAGACTTGATGTGTTGTAAGGAGTTATTGGGTTAGGTAGATTTTGCAGAACTGGGTTTTGGGATTACTGGGGTGGCAAGAACATGACTTCCAGATGTTTTCCCTGCTGGTGGGGGATAAAGTAGATCTTTCTGTAGTGCATGTAAATGCACAAAGTAATACTTCTGTTAAACATGATACTGGTAAGGGTTTAGCTGAAGAACTAGGTTTAGATCGGATTTAAAAACTGAAGATCTCTTCCTTTTCCCATAGGGTTTTGGGAAGCCTGCTCTCTGCCCACATAATAATTACAGATACCAAGCAGCCTTTTGGTGATATGACCATTAAGGATTATGATAATGAACTGTTGCATATGGCTCATGACCTAGCAGTGAGACTACTTCCAGCCTTTGAGAACACCAAAACCGGAATTCCATATCCTCGGGTAAGTGCGCATACCAACACGGTGGGGAAATAATGTAAAAGTAGTAATTCACCTGTCCTACCACTCGAATTCTGTGCCCTGTGCGTGCCTTTATATGTGCGCTTGGGGTATTGAACCTGCTCTAAGTTACATTAAAGTGGTGGTGGGGGGGGGAACTGCACTAAGTTACGGTGACATGGATGATATGTAAGTCGCTTCTTATGTCTAGTAAATGTTTTCTTTAGCTTGTTTTTTCACGAGGTATATATTGCTCCGTATGGGTCAGTAGTCATTTGTTTCTGTTTTGTTTGGCTGAAACGTGTCCTGCCCTGCACTTTCTTGCTGTATATCATGCTGTCATTAAGAAGGTTAACAAGAAATACTGTAAAGGCAAATAGCCTAGGAAAGTGACTTTATTGGTGACTTGGTACTAAGGTAATTGTGATAAAATGAAAGTCATCTAAAATATTTGTCATACTGGGCTTGGAATTTGTAATTTTCTTGAATACTGCTCAGTGAGTACTCAAGAATACTGTAGTATTCTTGAATACTGCGTCCTTTTGTTTTAAGTAGATGCAGTTTGCAAGGAGAATGTCAGTTTTAGTGGAACAACTCTAAACTCTCGAAGTAATTAGCACTTGCCTGACTGCTTTTAATTTCTGGGGACAGCAGCTCCGCTTCTCCGTCAGACCTATCAGGCTGTAGAAGTGTGAACTTTCACTTCTGCTCAGAGTCTGGTAAAGCAGTTGAGGGTAGTGTAACTTCCCTTCATCAGCGTTTTGTTCCGTGGGGAACTTGAGGAGCATTCACTGAGGAAACTCTTGGTTTCAGGAGCACTAAATGAGCGGAGGCAGTACTTGCATCACCCTTGGAAGGACCTGAAAGTTTAGTAGAAATGATGAAAAATTGGACTGAAATTTGGAAGGATCAGCAAGTGTAAGAGTAGCAAAATTAGGATTGCCCACCTTGAGCATGATGTTATAAAGTTGGAAGATGAATTTTGGGGATTCTTCAGGAAAGCTTTTTGACCAAGCAGTGATACGCTGGGTTTCTAACTATATGCACATTGCACGCTACATACTGCAGAAACAAATACAAAGGCTTTATAGTAAACATCATACTGCAGATGAGAGCACAGCTGTATGAGGTGCAGCCTGGCTGCTTGCCGTTAGCACTCTCTCCTCTTGCTTCACAGGTCAATCTGAAGAAGGGGGTACCTCCAGACAGCAATAACGAAACTTGTACTGCAGGAGCCGGTTCCTTGCTGGTGGAGTTTGGTATCCTTAGCAGGCTGCTCGGCGATTCCACGTTTGAATGGGTGGCCAGGAGAGCTGTCAAAGCACTCTGGAATCTGAGGAGCAATAACACTGGACTGCTAGGTAGTTTCCTCTGAGGTGATGCTGTATTGACTGGCTCCATGTTCAAACCTGCACCAGTCTCCTGTAGCAGAATGCCAATGCTACAGGTTTCTTTCATGTACCATAAACTTTGTTGATCTGCTTCCTCTGTAGCTGTTAAGTCATGCTCCCCTTGTGTACTCGTGGTTTGTGTTGACCAAATGGCACTTTGTAATTTCATAAGAAAAATGGAGTATCTGAATGACTTCTTAGGGCGTAGGTTTCCAAAGACAAACTTTTAGTGAAACTGGGAAATGAAACTGAAGTTCTTGTATTTGTATCCCCATTAATATAATTTAGATTGGCAGGTGACTAAAAGTACTTAACTGCATGTACGTGCATGTTCCTTGGATGAATGCACTGTAAGACTTTATTTGGATAGTAATCTTTGATCATTCCTCCTTCAGACTTTTGAAGATTTCTAAATTCTGGTTCTCGATTAGTTTTCTCTAATGTACTCGGCAACTTTAGACTAAACTTTTTGTCTGTTCTGAAAGGAAATGTTGTGAATATTCAAACTGGCCATTGGGTTGGAAAGCAAAGTGGCTTGGGAGCAGGGTCAGATTCGTTCTATGAATACCTTCTGAAGTCTTACATCCTCTTTGGAGAAAAGGAAGACTTGGACATGTTCAATGATGCTTATCGGAACATTCAGAACCACTTAAGAAGAGGGTATGTTATTTGATATGAGTATCAGTTCCTTAAGTGATGAGTACTCCAGCAAGATATAAGAGACTGTAGAGTGTTTTGCATCATGCTCTAGAAAGTCTGTGTTCTCTTTTTTTCTTTAAAAGATAAAGTCTTATTTCTGTGGTAGTCACTGTGGAAATAAATTTTAATGTTCCCTTCACTCCTTAGTCAACTGATCTGAATAGCATTATTGGCGCAAAGAAGCAGAACTGGTTACTGTCCAAGTTAGTAAACGTTAGGCTGAGAAGGGGCTGTAGAACTGCAAAGGAAACGTATTAAATTAGCTGGCTTAGTACTTCTTAAGGCCTGATCTTACTTAGCATGACTTTTTGGTAGAGATTCTGCTGACATAACTTGAGGATGTGATGTGCACACCTTGATGAATTAATTTTTCTCAGAAGCGTGATTGATGATTTGGTTCTTTTCAAAATAGCTTTGGTCATACAAATCTGTGGCACATTCTCTTTTTGCTGGTGGCAGTGCTGTGAAATGAAACGTGCAGCGTGTTCTGAAATAGTGAATATTTACACATGCTTATTGTTTATTGTTACTTGGCAGTCGAGAAGCTTGCAATGAAGGTGAAGGTGACCCTCCTTTGTACGTTAATGTGAACATGTTCACAGGACAGCTGATGAACACGTGGATTGACTCTTTGCAAGCCTTTTTTCCTGGACTACAGGTAAACTTTCATTCTGTTAAAGACCAAATGACACAGTTAGAGGGGTTTCAGAGAGGCTCATTTGAATCCTAGGCTGTGAATGAATCTGAGCATCTCTTCTGAGATGAGCTTCAACCTGTGGGTTTACGTCTGGCTGCTCTGATAAGACAGTCTTAGGGCGGTTCAGCTTCTGCATCAGCATAACAATATTGGAAGGCCTGGCCTGCTTTCTGCTGGATTTGAGATACTTTTAACTTTTCTCCTTTAACCTCAGCATTTGTATACCATGCTGCAAGGCTGAGCTCCACTAAAGCTTTTAGCGTGAAAGAACTAATACATTAGCTTTTTTGGGGGGCGTTGGGTTATTTTTTTGTCTCCCCTTATGAGGGGAGTGTTTTATTATATGGCATGTTCTTATGCAGAGTGGAAAGCGATTTGCTGGCTTGCAGTATGAGGCGTGCATGTTTACGGCTGTTGTTATGCCTAGGTATTGATAGGAGATGTGGAAGATGCTATTTGTCTCCATGCTTTTTATTATGCCATATGGAAACGATACGGAGCTCTCCCAGAAAGGTACAACTGGCAATTGCAAGCACCGGATGTTCCCTTTTACCCGCTGAGGCCAGAGTTAGTGGAATCCACATACCTTCTTTATCAGGTATTTGACTTTTCTGAGCTTACAGCTCGTGTTTTGGCAAAAATGGTTTTGTTCAGAAAGTCACTTTTTCTACCCCTAGCCTCTGGCCTGCTAAAATTGGTGCCTCTGGCTCTGCCTGTTCTTGTACAGAGGTCTCTGGGCACTAGATTGTTACGCAGTGTAGTTGCATGTTGTTTGCTTAAAAAATAGCATATATATAGACAGACATATATAAGACAGACAAAAATGAGACTAAACAACCTTTTCAAAAAATAGCTGGCAGATTTTTACAAGGTAGAGACTTGTGACTTCCTAATAGAAATTGTTGAAGTAAATGTAGTAGCTTTCCTTGCTGTATTGTCTGGGCACAGGCTCCAACTGGCAGAAAATACAGTAAATGAAAATAACTTTCTGGCTGCAAGAAAGCTATCAAAGAGTTTGAATTTACTACAAGTTTTATTAGGATTTGCACTAAAGCAAGTGTGAGAGGCTTGCACAGAGTAATCTAAGTCATGTTCCTATAAAGATAAGTTTACTGTAATACCTGAGAACCTAATACTGTTTAGACCATTGTTGTGTTATTTTTACAAGATTTCAAAATTGCTACTGTAACTCTTGTCTGTCTTCCTTATTCAGGCCACAAAGAACCCATTTTACCTTCATGTGGGAATGGATATTCTGCAGAGTTTGGAAAAATACACAAAAGCAAAGTCAGTTTTCAGTGTTCTTTGTCTTCTCGCACTGCTATATACATGTATTTTATTATATAAATATTATATAGAATCCAATCTGCCAAATGTAGGGAAACCAGAAAGCCACAAGTGATGATTTATTTTATTGAGCAATTATTTCTTTCTCATCTGAAAATGAAATTATAGTCCAGTGACAACATTATGCCTTCAGAATTTTATAACTCCCTTTCAAAATGCATTGTCGATGATCAGTTGCTAGAAACTGGTAAAATTAGTAGGTGTTTTTTTTTTTTCTGCGGATCCTGCAAGAATATTTCTGGGCTCAGGGTGTCTAAGTATACTGGAGGGGTGGCCTCTAAGATAGACGCTGTTGCATGTCAGCTTTTATCTCAAGACAATAACAGCGAATCCTGACAGTAATACTGAGTATTTGAATTTCTTCCACGATTCAGAGGGAAAACAGTGAACTCTTATTCAACAATTGGTATTGACCACAGGATCAATGATTACAGTCTCATCAGAATACCAGAAACCAATAATCAGTTCTTACTTGTAAAAGAGACTTGTTTCATTTTAACTTCACCCCCGTGACAATTGGAATGGTCTGAAGTTTAAGGAATATCTAGGGAGTGCTTCAAGATCAGAATGCCTGGGAACTAAACCCAAACTAATCTTGCAGGTGTGGCTATGCCACATTGCACCACGTTGTAGAGAAGACAAAGGAAGATCGAATGGAGAGCTTTTTTCTCAGTGAAACGTGTAAATATTTGTACCTGGTATGTATATGTTCTTCATTTCAAAGATACTCTTGCATGTGCTGTGCACAAATGCAGCACAGCGAGGAGGCAGGACGTGGTTAATTAGAAACTGCTGCGCTCCAGGGAAGAGAGGGGTTTAGGTATCAGAGTGTATCAGAGAATGCGCTGCTCTTCTTTCTTTCACTCTACCCTAATCTTGGAGGTTTGGGCAGCTGCTGGCTGGAGAGCTGGCAGCTCTTTTTGGGGGGGGAGCTGTAAAGGAGAGGAAGCAAGACAAGCTACTGCTCAGCTCTGAGCTAAATTACTGCTTGTAGCCATTTTGCCTGCCTCGCAGCAGCCTCCGATTTCTCCCCATCAGGCTTTGGCCGTCACGGGAGAAAGCATTTGAGCCAATGCTGCTTAAGCTACTGTTCTCAATCTCCTTTAGTGCAGAAAAACAAATAAATCTGACTGAATGGAAACAGTGGATGCCAGCCTAGAAATGCCTGCATAGTGCAGCTTAAAAAATAAGGGCAGTTTAAGTTGTGTGAGAAGTTTTTCTTTTGCTCTCCTCTTTTAACTGTTAAAATAAATCACTTGCATTAAAACTATTTATTTTCATTTGCTTTAACAGTAGTTACCCATTTAGCACTAAAAGCTGTGCTTTTTGTGTGATCCTTCAAATGCATGAGTGTGTGTGTTTTAACTTAATGTTGATGGGACATGAAGAATGTTGCACGCATACTCTAGCTGTCTCTCCCGTCTCTTGTTTAGTTGTTTGATGAAGAGAATCCACTGCATAAATCTGGAAATAAGTACATGTTTACTACTGAGGGACATATCGTGTCTGTGGATGAACGTTTTCGTAACTCGCTGTGGCAAGACATCCTCCCTGGAGAAGAGGACAGCACAGAAAAAATAAAACCTAACGAATTAAAGGCAGTCAACTTCAGTTCTAATGTAAGGAATATGCAGAGGGTTCCTGGTTGTGTTGCTGGAGAAGGGGTGCATGTTGAACTGGGTTAGGCAGTAGAAAAAGAGCCGTGTGGAAGTGTTACTTTAGGGCTCTGCGGGGTTTCCTTTATAAATGTCAAGTATCTGAGAACCTCCCTTGTGAAAAACACGTTCAATAGTGGAATGAATGGATTAGGATAATAGGAGTGATTATGTTGAAGGTGAAACCTGTCCCCTTTTAAGTATTTTGCAGCAATTAGTTTGTTCTTTGTTAATTTGTTTCCAGTTACTTTTTTCCCTTCCCCTTTTCTTTGCCCTTAAAATCTTCTAGTGTTGCTGTGATGGGGAAAGAGAATTACAGTGTGTCATTTAAACAGAGCTTTTTTTCCCCTCAGAGTGGTTTTGAGGCATGTAAAGGTGACCTTTCTTAGCTAGGAATCAACTGAGGAGAGAGAGCAATGTATCCCCTGCCTATCACCAACCGAAATGGATAACGTGTTTAATACAGAACAATTTCTTAAAATCTCTGCTAGTAGGTTCTAGCATGATTCCTTCCCTCCACCCCCCAAGTCCTGCAGAAAAAGAGCATTATTTTAAAAAACATTCACAGTTGTCATAGTGAAGGAAGTCTCAGTTGAATAACAAGCTGCAGTAGTTTGGCGTGTATTTGGAAGCTTGCAGCCTGTGCCGAGGAAACACTTGCTGTTCATTTCTGTGGTTTGTGCTGTAGTTTGCAAAGAGTGAGGGAGAGCTGGGACCAAAAGCGCTATTGGGTGCAATTTTCTGTACTGGGAGGAAATCTGTGGTTGCTGATGCTGGAAGGCCTGCTAGATTACAGAGGGTGTGGGATTGCGTGTTTTCATGTTTGAGTTCTTAAAAATATTCTCATTTTGTTAACAGTGTAACAGAGTTCCTGATGAGAGGAGATACTTACTGCCATTGAAGAGTAACTACATGAGACAGATTGATCGGATGGTGGGCTTGATCTGAATGGTTCTTCAGAGTAACTTTTATCATATGTCAGGAGGAGCATGGGATTTGGCTGTAGACATTCCTTTCCTCTTCAGCTACACACCTGCATCCGCTGAGTCACTTGGGTATCCCCCATGCTTGTTAGTTTTCAATTCTGGATGTGAAGGGAGATCAGGTTCTCTTACGAGTTCCGTCTTCTGAACTGTGGTAACTCCATGTGCCACCTGAATAGAGATTTCTTGTTTTAAGACTTCCTATGAAAAATGTTGCAAATGAAGGCTGAATATACTTTAAAAGAAAAAAAAAAAAAGGAAAGAAAATTGGCACATGCCACTTAGCTACCTCTTTGTAGCTGTATTACAAATGTCCCTTTAGAAAAGGGTCTAGTATTTAATTTGAAATGATCTTGGGCTTGGGGAAGGAATGGGAAAGTGCAATTTCTTACACCAAGTTTAATCATTGAATTATTCTGACTAGCAATACACAACCTTAAGTACTACTCAGGTAGGAACCCACTGGTAATGGGTTTTGCTGAAACAAAAATGCTGTATTTAGAATAGGACCTTGAAAAGATAACTCGTGATGATGTAAGAAGCTATCAGTATAATCATCATATCCCTTATAGCCACAGTTGTATAGAACTGCACGGTTGCAAGAGCCTGTGGCTACAGAAACCAGTAATAAAACAAATCAGGTGCCTTTTTTTTGTAAAGGAGTGGGGAGGGAGGGAAGGGGAAATTGCAAAGCTACTTGGCTGTCCAAGCAGCTAACTTGATGTAGCTTAGCTGAGCAGAAGTTCCAAAAGTTTTGTTGTTTGCCATGTATCTAGTGCCTTTTCAGGAGAGATGCTGCTAAGAACTGGTATAACAGTACATGAAGAACAAACTATTTCACATTCCTGACAGCATTAACATGTTAGTGCCTTAAGTTTTCTTCTCTAGCAGGAAAACCTGAGCTTGCTTGGGAAGGTGGATAAAGTATTTCTGATTAGCACGTTACAAAATACAGTGGATCCCAAAGTAACTTAAAAAGTAATTTACATATGAGATGACTTTTCCTTTTCCTTTTTTAAAAAAAAAAAAGATACTGGAAGAATATCAACTGCTGTGCCCATCCCAAAGCATACTTGTGGGCTGGATTTGTGGAGCAGAGTTAGCGGGAGGTCTGGCCCTGCAGTATTCTAACTTCTCTCTGCCACAAGTTGGGTACGTGCCATCGTGGCAGGGTGACGGCTGCAGCAGCTCTCGATGCTGACTGCGGTGCTGTACTGTACCTGTAAACTGTGCCTTTTAGTTCCAGTAAGGAATGGTGAAAAAATGCTGTTGCTTCATCCCACCATCTTGAAATACAGCTCAGATGTGTTTGAGGAATTAACTGTGAATGTTCAGGAAGAAAGCAGTTGAATTCAGGCAGGGCTGTTGAGGGATGAAAACAAACTGAGGCCAAACCAACTTATTCTAAATAAAACTTTTTTTTTTTTTTCAGTGGCTCCCCATTGCTTAAATGCTTTTTACTTTTGACTACAGTTGAAGGAGTTGAATATTACTGTTGGGTTAATTTTATTTTAAATTAAGGCTTAAATATAAGGGCAAACTTGATCTGCTGTATTTTCACCTTCTTATAACAACATTGGTTTATTTTAAACCATATGTTGCAACTCAAAACACTTCTAATAAACATGAAGTTAGTGCTGAAGAGGTTGTTTGAATCTTTTAGTATACAGTTGCATCTCAGGGACTTCATTGTAGAATCTTCTATTCCATGATAGTTGTATCATGTATTCAGGCAAAAAAAAAAAAAAATTCTGTCATCTTAGTCTTATTATGTGTATTTTAAAGGGGGGAGGATTGGATTGGGGGAGAGGGAAATGCGTTAAGATTTCCCAAAACATTGCAATAGAATCGGTTGCCTTGATATTTGAGGCAGCTGGCACTTGCAATCCCTGTAGAACTGGCTTTGCAAACCTATTGCTGGAATGTCTTAGTTGCCTATGTTAAAGCAAAACATAAATTCAAGATGTTGCGATCCAAAGAGATATCGGGAGAGGTTCAAGGTGTATCCTCTTAACCAGTAAACGCTGCCTGGGCATGCAGGTGTGCTTCAGTTTGTAAACATGTAAAGAAGCGCAGGAGGATGTGTAAATGGAGTGGTTTCTGCCGACCGAGGGAGGCAGAAAGCAAAAATATCTGCGCTTTCTGAAATGCTGCTGCTGGGCCACATCTTCTCATTGTAGCTCTGCAGTGAGAAGAGCTTGGCCGCGCGGAAGCCAAACGCAGCGTTCCACAACTGGCTGTTTAAAACCCTGGCGTAGCAGATGCCAGGACGGACGCTGCCCTAGGTGTGTTGGTGGCTGCTTCTGGTAATGTTTTTTCCCCGACTCTCAGTTTAGCTCTGTGAATGTGCATTATATACCTTACAATTGCCTCAGTGTTTTGTGCCTTCTGAAGCACCTGAACCCTGGTCAGGGCTCCAGCCGAGTGTTATGCACAGAAATCTGTTTCAGAGTTTTCCTCAGAGAATTACACGACTATAATGAAGTTACGCAACTGTTCTGCCAGCGTGCTTTTCCCACTTTTATATTGCCAGAAACTGTGAGAGGTGGCTGTAGGATGGGAACAGCATGGGCAGGTATTGCAGCCTTTCAGCCCTCAGTGACTTGGGCCATTAATTAAGGTGCCAAATAGTATATGGTCAGCTTCTCGTTAGAAACTGCATTGAAATTCGTGTTGCCAAGGTGATCCGACAGTCGTCTTTCCATAGGAACGGTTTTTGTCTACAAGGAAACTGGTGCTGACTATGTGGTAAAAGGCTTTGTATTCTTTAAGGAGCCAATTTTTCTTCCTCTTTGTTTTAAGAATGCTTTTGATACATTTTTACTCTGTAATGACAGGGCACATGCTATGCACTAGAATTAAAACTTTTGTATAAGATAATGATATATCAAAGTGAAATTGATAAGACTGCTGGAGTAACTTGCTGAAACAGACTTTTGTATTTCTTGGTATAATGTGCAATATCAATATTTCCTAATTAAAAATGCAATGTATGCTTAATTGTTTTTTTTCCATTAAGTATTTAATTGGGGATGGGAAATTTTAAAACAGGACCAAATTATCTTTCATGAAATGTCCTGAATTCTCAAAACCGAGCTTAAATTTTACAAATCTGCATTAAAAAATGGTGTATTTGACCACTTTTACGTGTGTTTTTCTTATAGTGTAGTTCTTGTAAGGCCGTCGTGAAGCTTGCAGGGTATCTCCCAAGCGCAGGGAAAAGATGAATTTGAGTGTGTGTTCCTGATCTTTGCCATTCACCAGGCAGGAAAACTTCAGCAGTTGAGGGTGACCTTGGGAGTGAGTAAAGGAAAACATATCTGCAAGCAGATTTGTGGCTCTTACTCAAGTTCTCCCTGACCTGGCCCATCCGAAGAGCTCCAGACCTCTGACTTCAGTAACAGAAGTCCCCGATCAGTTCTCCAGTTCTGTTGTAGGTGTCTGTGGCGTCTCGTCATGTGTGGAGAATGTAAGTCTCTGACCATGTGCCCCAAAGAGTGTAGGCTGGGAATTTACTTTTTTTTGGAGCCAGCCTTGTCATGAGCTGTCGCTGCTAAGAGCATTGCTGTCTACGGCAGCAAATACCGTGTTACTCCACCTTCTTAGAGGCTGGGCGTGCTGCTGGGTGTTTTGGGGAGGAAGGAAAAGGCTGCCTCAACCAGAACTTAACAGTTCTTTGTCTCCAAGGATAACTTGGCTCTGTCCTTGCCTTAGACCTGATTTGTTCAGGAACGTGTAGTTGAGGTGTGCAAGAAATGGGTTTTATTTCCCTTGGAGGAAAAGAGTCTTCTCAACCATATCCTTGCGATGGCACACAAAACAGGTTTATGGTTTGGAGAAGGGGTTACTGTCTGGTGAGAGCTTTCTTGCCAGCTTCATCTGCCACGTTATACATGGACACGAGATGCCTTCTTAGGTATGCTGGATTTTCATCTAGTTAGGACAAGGGATGGCTCCTTACCGCAGGAAAAAACCAGCACCCGACCTCCAAAACAAAAAGCTTCTTTCTTCTACCCCCATCCCTTTTTCATTTTTCCTGTGTAATGATTCGAGGGGCAGCCTGTGCTGAAAGCAGTGATTTGATGTGGAATGAAGAAATGGAGTGTGGCGGCACCAAGCTGTTGGCCTCGTGAGCGGGTAGCTGGGTCTGAGTAAGCACTGCCCTATTTGCTGCTGTTGCCGAATGCTGCTCTCTCCAAGTTGGTCCGTGAAGAGCCTGGTGCAGGTGGGAATTCTGCACCGAGAACCTTGCTGGGCTCTTTCCAGTCTGTGGATAACTCTGCCCTGGGAAATAGCTCATGCTGTGTTTAGAGGAATGTGGAAACAACCTATCTGTCCATCACTTTGATTTTTTTTTTTTTTTTTTTCCTCCTGGA
>VYZM01017511.1:234520-264818 GCA_013398915.1 Dromas ardeola
ATTTCTGTTGCCTTAAATTTTGCATGGCAATAGGAGATGACAGCCTGGGAGAGCTGCTCCAGCCTCGTTAGCACAACTTGGCGCTCCAGTGATGGGAGTCAGTTGCTCCCATTTTCTGTGAGGAGACGGCAGGTTTGATTCTTAAAACAGTAACTCTATGAAGTTCTGTAAAGTCATTTTTTTATTTAGGTAGTGCTAATAAGGGTGAAAAAGGTACCTGTATGTCTCAGCCTGTGCCTGGTGAAGATGCACCAACCTCCTACAAGCTGCGTGGGTCACAGCTGGGAACACTACTGGTGGTGCTGGGCGACGGACCCGGGGCAGGAGCTGCCGCGGTGGCTGGATGAACGGGGAGAGCTGGGACCAGCCACGCTCCATGCTGTTTGACCAGGTGTGGATTTACTGGGGTGGGGAAGGAGCTGGAGAAGGTTTAGACGTTTCTCGCTCCCTCTCCATCTCTCTTCCCACCCGGAGAGGCGGCTCTGTGTGTCTCAATGTAAGCATTCATCAAGTGGATACTTAAATTCAAATTATTTCACCTGAAATTTCAAATGAGAAATACATGTAAAGAAGCTTCCTGAGCGCGTTGCAGCTCGGCACCGTGTTCCAGTCTCCAGGAGCAGCAATGAGCGTGGCTGGGAGCGACCTCCCCTGCCCCTGGGGATGGAGATCGTACTGCCGGCTCCCTTGGCCAGCCTCTGCTTGGAGGGCATCGTTGCACATTTGTAGAGGCAGAACACAATATGCAGCAGGATTTGCACACTCGAGGCAGGTGCTCTAAAAAAGTGAAAAAACAGATTAGAAAAATGGAAAAAAATTTTTTTTAACTTTATTAATTTTTTTTGAATAATTGAAATTACTTGCCCTTTAAGGCCCAGAGCCTTTCACAATAATGGCAATCTGCATACTATTAATTTTTTATAATGATCATTTGGTGTAATAGGTAATTCTTAACACTAATAGCTCTTGAAAAGTACCATGAATCAATTATCTTCATCATGTAATGGTAGTGCTAGCAATCTGGCATTATATGGTTTTGTCAAGGAGCTGCGTTTCGTTAACTTCAGATGAAATCCAAAACTCTGCTTTGAAAAAATATTGCTTTTTCCTCCTCTTTTACAGGGGAGATTGATTTTGAAGCAGCCTTCAGGAGGAAAAATTAACTCTAAATGGAGTTTTTAAATAAGCATTTTTAATAGAACAAATATCTCCTTGCTCTCGGATGCTGCTTAATGAAAAAACAAATTATGCAGTAGCTACAGGTTTGGTTTTTGGTTTGGTGGTTTTTTTTTTTGTTGTTGTTTTTTTTTTTGCAAGCTATTACTCCTCCTTTCCTTTTGCTTCCATCCCTGCAGCTGAGCGCAGCGCGCGCACACCGCAGCAGAGCCTGGATCTGCATTTTATGCACATCAACGGGCTTTTTGCCACTTTAATGTGCTTGTCATTAAGCGGTATGGTACTTTGCGGAGTGTAGTAAGAATAATTAATCCATAATTCGGTGAAAGAAAAATCAGATCCAACAGCATTGGGGTTGTTTTTTTCCCCTAGCCTTTTTTCTTTTTTTTTTTTCCTCTCTTTTTCCCACTATATATTTTTCCCACAAGCCCCAGCCAGTGCGTTTTGCACCTACTTGCACAACGACTGGAGACTGATGGTTGAAATCCCTTGCATGACGTTAGGCAAAGCTGCAATAATCTCCAGTGACGCTTTGATGGCAGTCTCACGCTCGCCAGGTCTCTGGGCTTGGGTGGCTGCTCCTCGAGATAGCGATGGAGATGACTGGGGCACGCTGGAAACGAGAGGCTTCGGTGTTGCCACCCGCGGAGCAGGGCATGTGGCAGCGTCACCGTCCCGTCCCCTGCGGCTCGGCCGGGGAGGCTGCGGCTGTTTCTGGGGCTGCGTGGGGGGGATGCACGGATCGCTGCTTGCTGCAGCCACCAGCCAAGAGCGCCTGGGCACCGACCTGCAAAAAAACCAGAGGAAAGCTCCTTAAGGATACTGGAAGCGATGCTTTTAATTTAAAATGGGTCAAGTTTGTGGCAATGGTTAAATTATGGCACGGATGCAATTGTGCCTTGGAGTAGGTGGAATGTTCTCTCTGCTGCTTCTGTGACTGCTTGGCTTCCAGCTTCCTCTGTGTGGGGGGAGCTGGAAGGGCAGCCTTCCCAAAACCTCACACCTCGGCAGCTCCCAAACCCACGTGAAGCTCAAAGAGCAGCAACGTCCCAGCCATTAACGAGAAGAAACCTTGAATAATAGCCACTGGGTATGACCCTTCGTTCCCGTGATCACCAGTAGCAGTTGGTGGGAGCAGGACACAGGGCACTTGGCTCGAACACCGGCAGACTCGGGGCTGGAAGTTCTCTGTTTGTGCTCAACCCATCGATGTGAAAAATCCCTGTTCATTAGGAAATGCAGGTGAGCGCACGGCCCTTTTCCTTGTTTCATGCTTCTGAGAGGACATTGCGAACGAAGATTTGAAATCCAGTTTGTCCACCCAGGAGGTTCCTTTGGGCTGTGCTTCCTGGTGGAAATCGGTGGTATGAGTTATGTCGGTGCTTTGCACCTGCCACCTCCTCTTTGAGCACTGGTGCAGGTTGCCCAGAGCGGCTGTGGAGTCTCCACTTGGGGTGCTCAGAAGCTGTTTGGGCATGGTCCTGGGCAACCAGGAGACCCCAGAGATAGCCCCAGCCTCAACCAGTCTGGGATCTTCATGGTGGCCACAGAGGCTGCGGTGAGTGGTGCTGGCTGTACAGGAGGGGTCGGATCTGAACCTGGTGTTCTCCTTGGACATGGGGCAGCCCCAGGCAGCCGTCTGAATCCTGCAAACTCCGCTTTAGTTGCAAACAGCGGCATAATGGGTGTTGTGGGTGGTAACGGGGGACGCTTTGATAAGGTTGGTGACTCCTCAGCTCCTGAGGTGGCTCTCCTTAAAGCAGCCTGAAATCTCGGTGTCTGGCACAGGCTGAAAATGTGTGATAAGGAGAAAGAAAGGAGATCTGATGTTAATTTTGAGATTCATTGAAGTTCAGGCGGTTCAGACACGAATGGAGATCACAGTGATTTTAAAAAAATACGTAGGTTCTTCTGTCTTGGTTTATCCGTGGCTGCCTTCATCCTGGGGATGCATCCGCAGCCAAACGTAACGCACGTGGGTACAGCAGGGATGGGACTGCGGAAAGGGGTGTAAGGGGATAGATTTAAAACTTCAGAAATGAAAACGTTATTAAAAATGTATTATTCATAATGTGAAAAATGTAGCTTTTCACTTCTGTTGACACACAATTATTAGGTTTGGAAGATATTACTGCACCTGAATTTGTTTTGCTACTGACACGACACAAATGAGCACCAGGATTTTTTGAACCAAGGAAGTGATTTAGTAATCAGTGGGACGGCAAAGAGAAACAAACCGTCCTCGGCTGTTGGCGTGCGCTGGCCCTAAGGACCTGCAGCAGCGGTTTCGTGGGTCACCTGTGCTGTAACGTGACCCTGACGATCCCAAACGGAATGCAGATTTATATTTTGATTGCCTGCCTGTTAGTGAAAGAAACAAGGTGGTTTTTGTAGGGCCCATACGTCGGGACACGAAAGCAGCCGGGATGAGATGTGAGGGTGCCGCAGCAGCCAGCGCACCCCGGGGGGAGTGTTGGGGGGTGTGTGTGTGTGGGGGTTGTGTTTCTTTGCTGACAGAAGCCCTGCAGACTCTAAACCACCAAAACACTGGAGTTTGGCTTTTGTGTCCATCCGCTGTGGGTCATCCCAGACCTGGCATCCGTGTGACGTCGTGTTTGCGTCACAGCCCACGTCACTCGTCCCACTCGCTGCCAGAGCTGCTGCTTTGCCTTCTCCTCCCAGACCACCTTTTGGGGGAGAAAAACGTGCTCTGCCCATCCTTTCTCTGTCTTTTTCAGTGGGCTCTCTGCCTTAGCACCAGAAAGATTTCTTTTCAGCGGGTGAGGAATGTTTCAGTTTGGTGATTAATTAGTATTGCTATTAATACAAGATGCGATTCCATTAGATTAATCTATCTTATTGGTCAGGCTTTAATTAATTAGGTAATAAAAGCGACCCTAAAAAAAAAAACCTTGAACGCTGGTTAATGAAACCCATGGATCTACTTATTAAGAATTAAAACCTTTCTCCCTTTAATATTTTTCTGCATTATTAAACCCTGCTCGGTTCCTTTGTATGGTCTGTCCCATCAGTAACAAGAGTCTTATTTCTGAATTGCTTTGTGTGAGCCAAGAAATCTAATATTATCTAATTAGGGACAACTCTTCCTGTATAATAAATACAGGAGCAGCAAAATCAATTTGTTCTAGGCATTTTGTGTTACTCTTAAAAAAATCTGGTCTGATACACCATATACCAGTTTTCATACAAAAAAAAAAAATTAAAAATCTCTGTCCATGAAGAGCTGGTCCCATCCCTGGGGCCGGGCAGCCCAATTTGGCTGGAGGCTCCGGTGGGGACTGTACCGGCCTCTGTCCCCAAAGAAAAGACATAATTTTGAAGACTTTGCACAGTCTGACCGCATCCCATCCCCTCCCGGCCCCCATCGTTTCTGGTGCATCATTATTTTGGTCCCAGCAGGTTTGAAGAGGTCAGTGCTGGCTGGAGCGGAGCCGCCTCCTGTGTCACGGGAGGGATGCGATAAAACAAGTCTCTCTTTTGCAGCGTGTTGTGCCTCAGCCTTTCCTTCACCCTGCCCGGGGCCGGGATTCCACTGGGATTTGCTGCCGTAAAAGCTCAGCGAAACTTGTTGCAGGAGCAGTTTTGAGGCTTTAATACTGAAAGAATGCAGAAAAAATGCTCTTTTTATGTTTTTCACCCTGATGTCAGAGCATTTTTGGGCAGAGCTCGGAAGCGTGGGGGGATTTCGGGGCTGAGCTCGGGTGGCTGCCGGCCGTGGCTGCTTTTCCCCGGGGACAGAGGGGACAGGGCAGGTAAGTGCTGCAGGTGTAAGAAAGGCAGGTGTTGTTTTTGCAATGGAGAAAAGCCGTTTCCATCAGAGGTGACATGTTAAGGGAATGACTAGACAAAGAGGCTCCAGCAAAGGCTTGTAGAACATCTCTTATGGCACAGACAAAAGGATAAATTGATTCTTACCGGATTAGTGTCTAGAAGGGAAGTCAAACATTTAACCAGGGCTAATGACATCAGAAAATTTTACCAAAAAGGGAAGAAATAAATTAGTCAGATAATCCCTTTAAGTGTAACATAAAGAGAAGTAAACAGAGGCAGGACATCTGGGAAGGATTTTAGGTGCTCCAGACAGACTGTGAACCCTGGAGTACCTAACCAATGGGAAACAGGGGAGGGAAAATTTGGCTGGGATTAGGAAATAAAAAGGTGTGTTTCAAGAACCAAAAGTGTGCCTATTTGCTGGGCCACCCGCTCTTGCAAGAATGTTCACATAAAATGTGCGTCATATCGTTCACTGCCTGAGCCGTTGTTACTGGGTAAGGAGCGTTTCTCACACCGGGGACTCCTGAGGCGAAACCCCTGTTTTTGGCTGACTTCTGGTGCTACGGCTCCTGGCTGAACTAGTTTTTTGAGGAAAGGAGGAGACGCTAATCTCCGTTCAAAGGATAATTAAAAAGATGTAAGTGGCTGCAATATGAAAACTAGATAAATACAAACAATGAAAGGGAGAGAAAACTAGGAGGTGTCAGCAGTGTTCCAGCCCCAGGGGAAGACAAACCCACTTCTAATGGCAATTCACAGTGGAAAAATGGTATTAATCAGGCGATTAATGGCAGCAGTCGCAGGCAGACGCAGATCCCTCCTCGCCCTGTGGCGTCTGCCGAGTGTCACCAGCGAGTGACAGCGGGGCTCGGACAAGCCAAAAGCGGTCAGTGCAGGCGTAGACAGATGTTTAAACCTTGGAGCTCACGTAGGGATGCTTTGAGGGGGGGGTACATCCTAATTTATCACTGCTCTTTCAAGTGGGAGATCGCTTTTCTAAGAAATAGTAAGAAAAGATTTATTTTCCTTTAGCGCTACAGTTTCTCATATGGTGGGTTTATGAAATAATCTTCCTGACACTCTGCATAAAGTTTTACAAACTACATACCCCTCTGCTGTCAGCAGGTGGTGTTGCAATTGACTTTACCAGGTCCTGGGTTTGGCTGTGTAAAAGGGAAATATTGTAGGAAATAAAAAAAATACTCAAGTCATTTGGCAGCTTGACACTTATTTCTGAGTAATTATCTTTGGCGACAGCCTTCTTCATTTTAAAACAAAGGTAAACAACTGTAAAATAACAACTAAGGCCCTCAACATTGTATACATCACTGTAACTGTGTCACCAGTTATCACAGAACCTCAAAAGAAAACATACTGTTGCTGGGTAAGCTGCTCTGTAATTTAAAAAATACTATTGTAATGCTACCACTCTTGGATCGTTCTCATCACAGAACCAACGTTTTTTTGCTAAGAAACCCAGATTCATTAAGAAATGGATAGAAAGAGAGAGAAAAAAAGAGATGTACATTTAAGGCTTCTGAAAACTGTAATTGCCCAGGGGTTGTGCTTAGAGGAAGGTGTTTCCACCCCTTCATCTCCTCCGATACCATTTGTTCCAGATGGTGCTGCCCATCAACATGGCTTGGGAGAAAGAATGTTGGTGCTTTCACCAACGACTGGGAACGGGAAGAGTTTCTGATACGATGATACCCAAGGGATTTTTCTTTGCTGTTTCTACTCTGGAGGACACTGCTGCAGTCATGTCGGCGGCTGAACATCGCTTTTAGCTTGTGAGTCTGGTGCCAGGAGGGTGTGGGAACCTACGGCTCGTGGGAATGGTCCCGAGTCCCCGGGGCTGTGCTGTGCCGGTGGCCGGACCCAGGGACAGAGCCCGGGCTTGGAGCCGCTCTGGTCGGAAGGGCAGGAGCGCGGAGCTCCTTTATATTTCTCATATATACCCGAGAAGCTCTCTCAGGTGTGTCAGGAAGGCGGCAGGCGTGCAAACCAGCGTAAATGCAGGATTGCACCGCAGGGACAGGAAAACACAGGTTCTGTCACCTGGAAATGGAGGAAAGAACGGAGCTGAAGCCCATAAGGAAAATGTCTCACCTGTAGAAATACGGCATTAGCTTTTATAATGTAGCAGTACTAGGCACAATAAATTAGCGGTACCCTGAAATTAAAATTTCCTATTCAGAGAGTTGGAGGCTTGTGCTGCTGGAAAACCGATCATGAAGCAATTACCTGGTGATAAAGCTGTGGGCTTTTAATCAATACTGGAGGTTGTGTATACTTGCCTTTTCAATTTAGAGGTTATGATTTTTAAACGCTATTCTAAACCTTACTATTAGATTAAGGACTTGTATGAGGTCTGTGCCGTGACGTCTTCTGACTGATGCTGCTCTTGGTCAAAAAGAAAAGGTTGTTTTATGCTTCCAGCTGCAGTCGTTGGGCAGGAGGAGGAATCGAGAGCCCCTGTGGAAACCTGGGTCCCTCCAGGGGAGCGAGTGGCTCCTGCTCCTCTGGCCGCTCCGGCAGCTCTTGGTCCCTGGAAGGAGGTTTAATTCCCAGCTCCGCAGCCGCTTTTCCTTCCTGAATCGCACCAGTTATTCCACACTTCCTTTTGATTCTTGGGCCTCTCATTATTTGCATTCTGGATATCACCTACAGCTTAAAAGCAGGAGTGGTTTATTTTCTTGGGAGGTGAGCGAAGAGGCTTCAGGGAGAAGCTTATGCCTCTTTACATGCAAAAGCTCTCCTGTTGGTTTTATGCTGCTGGTGCTGATGGGGAAGCGCTGGTTTCAGAGGAGGTTTGCTGGTCTCGGTACCGGTGGGCATGTCACGATCAAGGGAATTGGGAGAAAATGTCAGCGTGACCCATTACATTTCACTCAGACCTTGAAAAAGATGATATAAACCCTGATCAGTAGGAATTTGTTTCAGTTGCTCTGAATATACAGACAGATGAGAATGGCCTTTGGAGTAAATACTTGACACCAATTTAATTCTAAATCTGTTTATGTGAAATCCTTTTTGAACAGAGAGACGAACTGCAATCCTTCGCAGCGCGATGCTCTGACTCCGATTGAGCTGCCCTCGCGCTGTTATTTCTGTTTTCCTGGTAGTGAGGTTTTGGGGTCCGATCTTTTCCTTGGCTACGAGCAGCCTGTGTCTGTTTTGCAGCTTCCCTTACAGCTTCCCTGTTGCAACTCGCAGGCTATTGTAGCGCTGAGCTTGCCGCTATAATTACAATGTGTAATTTATCTTTGCTTCTCGGCTTCTCCAGCGTAATTTCCTGGAGGGATAACTCAAATGATAATGAATGCCTGGTTATGAAAGTTGCGTTGCCTTGTAATAACAGTAAAAATGAAAGGTAAATTAAATAAAAGCATATTAGGGCACATTATAGCGAAATGGAGTAGCGTTCCCATCTGGTTTGGGGTGAGCTGCTGTTGGGGACACCCTGGTCGGCTGGAGGGGGTCCCCTGCCAGCACCCCAGTCCCTGCGGGCTCTAACTGGGCTGGAAACTGGGATGGCTCTTGGGACCTGGGGGAGGGAGGGATAGTCCTGGGGTTGGAGCTCATCTTGGGTGGTGTGTGGGGGATGTGTTTCTGTAAAATGATGTTTTATCAGTAAGGCGGGGATGGATAACGCTACTGTAGCCCTGGGTCCTTGCAGTTTGTGCAAATCCTGGTTTGTAGGAATCGTACAGTTGGACTCGATGAACGCAATCCTAATTAGCTGTGCTGCCAGCCCTGAGTGGGGCCGGTAAGAGCTTCTGAACCCAGATTTACGAAAGCTTTGAAAAATGAAAATTGCTCAAAAGAAAAGGGTGGCGGGGGGAAGGAAAGATTGAAGGGAGAGAGAAGGGTGGAAAGCAGCTCTGGTGGTTTTTCCCGCAGAGGCTGCCCCAGGGCAATGCTGCTGCTGGGTGTCCCAGGGCAGGGATGCGCACCACTGTCACCCACCGCCCTGCTGTCACCCACCGCCCGGTGTCCTGGCGTTTCCCCAGAGGACCGTGCCCTGGAGCCGGAGCCGCCTTGGCTCCGAGCAGGGCACAGGCTGCAGCTGCCACCACTCATCTGGGAGGCTCCCGTTTCTCAGGGGAGTTAAATACACTGCTTCGTGCTTTGAGTGGTGCATATAGCCGTTTTTATAAAGCTATGCGCTGTTGTGCAAAGGCAGCTGTTTGGAAAACAAGGTGCCACAGAAGCCCGTGAGCATGCTCGTAGGGAGCAGCTTGCTCTGCCAGGGCCAGAGCATCGCCTCGCCTGCTCCCGGGAGGGGAAGGCAGCTGAGCTCTACTGAGATTTACAGGCAAATAATAACTTTTGCTGTAAAAATAGAGATGAAAGGCATTCAGCTTGCTGTCTGTATGGGACACGATGCAGTGCTGTGTCCCGCTCGAAGGCGTGAGCTTGATTTCTTGCGGCCGTCGCACGGGGCCGCAGCGCGTCGGTGCGGGCTGTGCCTGGGGGCAGATGGGGCAGCCCTGCAGCCTGCACCCCCCCCAGGGCAGGTGCTGAGAGACACAAATGGTCTGATATACATAACTCAGAAGATATTGAAAGGATATCTTCCTTTTGCTGAAAGGAGCAGTGAACTTTGCATAATACTGACTTTAAAAGTTTTTTTTAATTGAGCATAAATGAGTATCTGCTATTATTTTTTTGTTTTATTCTTCTGGTTTTGTCCTGGTCATGCATAAAAGCCCAAAACAGGGTTGAGAGAGCAACAACCACTATAACCTAATGTTCTCTTCTATTAAAGGCCATGAAGAAATGTGGCAATTCGCATGAAAGATGGGCTTTCTGCCCTGCTGTTCCCCTATCTCTATACATGGATTTAATCCCAGAACGACTGAAAGAAAAACTCCTGAACTGTCAGTGCTGTTTCCTGCAAACTGAAGGTATTAAGAAATCCTGGGATTATAGGTCAGCACAAAGCTGGACTGGCGATGTGGGATGTCTCCCTGTGAACGGCAGGGAAACAAAGTGGCTCCCACCAGGCCCTTGGCAATAATTCCTGATAGAAATCACTGCAATTAACTTATGCACCGCCATAGATTCATGTCTGAAAGGTAAGATCTCCAGTGCTGTAAATCACAGTGGAAATTTCACACTGCGCTTCCTAAGCAGAGCGTGTGCAGTATATAACTGTCATTTCCTCATTTAACTATTGTTAAAATTAAGTGCTGGCTGGAATCAGTGGTACGTGAAGGGAGACCTTGTCATTAAGATTGAACTGGAACCTCGGTGCATTACACAAATTAATTGAGCTGAGAGCCCTCAAAGGAAACAAAGACGCAATTAACAACTTCTGTATCAGTTTGAACAGCTTAAAAAGAGAATTGAAATGGGATGCTTTTTGAGCATCGCGGGGGCTGGCAGCACGGCTCTGCTCTCCTCGTCCTTCCTTTGCTCTCGGCCTGACTGGGAACAGTCCAGGCTCGGTGCTGCCAGGCTGCTGCAGGGTTAAGACGAAAGCACTTTGTTTTCCGCTGCCACTTTGGGCTGTATTTAATGAGAAGGTCTTTCTTTGGGTATGGGACTTGTCTGGGGCCCCGTGGGCTGGGCAGTGCTGGAGGCCCAAGCCCCAGAGCAGCATTTTCAGGTGCTGCTGGCAGGGTGCGGGTCTGGCTGCAGGGACCCCTTAATGACAAGCGGAGTATTCCTCCTGAAGTGACATTTTTGCAGTAGATATTGAAGAACTGAGTCCACTCAGACCTTAAATGCTGTCCTCCAGCCCCAGCAGAGTCCCCTGTCACCACCGGTTAAAAACATTCTCCATGAAGGAAAACTCAGAGAGTTTGTGGTGCAAATTTACAGCATAAACTTTAGGACAAAGAGAATAACAGCCTGCGATAGTGTATGTTTTTAAGTCAGGGCTTTGCACAAAGTCCTCTGATATGGACAAAAGCAGTCCCTGGGTGTTTTGTAGGCGTTGGGTCCACAAGTCCATCTCCCTGGCGTTGGCGTGTAGTGTTTGTAGGTGTGGAGGTGTCCGCTCTGCACGAGGCCCCAGTGCTCAAGCTCATTACAGGATCTTCATTAATTTTAATAATCTCACATGCATTTAATTTCCCTGACTTATGAAAACATCCATGGGTTTAACAACTTTTCTCACCGCTTGGTCCTGAGTCAGGACCAACCACAGGAGGCTGCGAGACATCTCCTGAGAGCCGCCAGGCTCTGCCCCGCTTCCCCAGCAGCACCGGGGGGTCAGCGAGGGCTGTGCTGTAAGGTCATGTCTAGCAAAAGCTGCCTTCTGCTCGGCAAAAGCTCCTTCCCTTGATGACTTACGTGACTTACATTTGGTGCTGGACTGAGTCCAGAGAAGGGCAATGGAGCTGGTGCGGGGTCTGGAGCAGGAGTCTGGTGAGGGGCGGCTGAGGGAGCTGGGGGTGTTCAGCCTGGAGAGAAGGGGGCTGAGGGGAGACCTTCTCGCTCTCTGCAGCTCCCTGAAAGGAGGGGGTAGCCGGGGGGGTCGGTCTCTTTTCCCAAGCAATAGGCGATAGGACTAGAGGAAATGGCCTCAAGTTGCGCCAGGGGAAGTTTAGGATGGATATTAGGAAAAATTTCTTCACTGAAAGGGTTGCCAAGCATTGGAACAGGCTGCCCAGGGCAGTGGTGGAGTCTCCATTCCTGGAGGGATTTAAAAGCCGGGCAGACGTGGTGCTGAGGGACATGGGGTAGTGGTGGTTTGTCAGAGTTAGGTTGATGGTTGGTCTCGATGATCTGAAAGGTTCCTTCCAACACAGGCAATTCTATGATTCTATTACAAAAAATACAACCTTGACTTCTGTATTTTCAAATGTGCTTTTAAAGACCAGGGTATGTTTCTGACTGTATCCTGGCCCCGCTGAGTGATACTGGTGTAAATCACTTCAGCTCTCTCCGTCGGGCTCTTCAATGCTTTTCGAGTTTATTTACTCTGCAAGCCCAGAGTTAAAATGTCGGTTTGCCTATTAGGACAGATGGCAACAGGAGGTGCAGGAAAGCTTTTTTTTAAGAAATAACAAATTTGGAGAAAGGCAAGGAGGTACAAAATTATTCTCAAGATCTAATTATTCCGGGGAATGAAAAAACAGGCTTCGTGAACTTGCCTTCTCAGGGTTATATTAATATGAAGCATTTAATCATTAGGGAGATGAAATTAGTTCACCTAGATTGATCTCTAAGCTGAACTGGAAAGTTGGACAAAATAATAATTTCATAAACTTCCTTAGAATAATAATTTTCCTGAACAATTATGCTGAAGGACATCAGCAAGTAACCTTGTGGGGCTCTGATACCTGCTTATGCTGCGCCTGCGAAGAAAGAGGAACAAGCCTTGCTGCTGTTTTTTAGAAAGAAGAGTGGGAACGTTTTGTCTCTGATGCACAAGTGCTCAGCCGCGGATGCTGAGGTGGGTCTCAGATCTCATGGGAAGGTGTCCAAGATCTTCAGTGTTTCTGCTTTTTCTTTTGTTTTTAATGGAAGGTTTGGTTTGTGAATAGTTAAGGGAAGTCTTTCCCCTCCTAATTTTTAATTTCCAGGGAGGAACTGTGATCTTAGCAGTTCCTCTTCATTTTTCAGTGCTGTGTGCAGACAGGTAAAACTCTCAGAATTTGTCTGAAGGGTAGAAAAACCCAGAATAATAATTGAAGAAAATTGTTGCAAGTTGTTACAATTCTATCATTAAAAAAAGGGGGAATGTGATTACCAACCAATCATTGGAGGGTCTTCGCAGGTGGTCAGGACCGACACTTCCAGCTTCTCTTACCTTCAAGGGACTTTGCTGTTAGTAAAACGTTGGGGAGATGTTCCTCAGCAGTCAGGGCTGGAGGTTGGGGGTGAAACGAGCTCTGGGTTGTGCCCGGGGGGGTGAGGGCATCGCACAAGTTGAAATGAAAGGTCTTGACCCATCGCACTGGATTAGGCCAAAAGCAGTCTCATTTTTACAAACCCTTTTCAGGTCAGAGGAGGAAAACATGTGGTATAAATGCAAGTCATCACCGTTGCTTATTCTTACCCATGTGATATAGGTTGATGTGGTTGGGCTGTGCTTCCCACACCTTAAGTTTGCAGAATATTGGTCTGAGCATGGCAGGATTTCAGTGAACAATTTGCCTTTCGCTGGTTTTAGCGTTTAAAATTAGAAGCAGTTTCGGCCGTGAGCCAGATCCGGCGGCTGTGAAGCAGGGTGCAGAGCCTTGCTGGCAAGGAAACGGAGCGTAATTCCGGATTTACCCAACCTGTGTGCCTTGTGGATCGGCAGAAGTCTGCCAGTCTGAACTGGGAGCCGGCCAGTTTGACAGTTGTTTGTTTCGGAGCACAGCCAGTTGGTTACCTGACTTATTTCAGGTAAGCGGTTTTCAAACTTTTCAAGTGGGAAGACTTTGTTTGTTAAAAAAGTTTAACATAAGAAAAAAAATTATTTATGACTCTAGGAGAATCCAAACCAGCACCTGAAAATACCGGAGACTGTTGTTACCCAAACGTCCTTTCAGCAGTGACGATCAGCTGTATAATCTGCAGCAGCAGCTTAAAAATGTATCCCAAGGGATACTCCGAAGTTGCTGTATTGCCAGAATTAGCAAGGGAGCGGTGGAAAATGGTGTGTTTTATGGCTTAACTCCTGCAGAGAGGGCTGGGCACTGGTGTCTGGGGGAGACAGCCCCAGCGAGCATTTCGGGGGATGTTCTCGTAGTAGAGCTTTCTGGAGGAAACAAAAAAAGCCTGTCGCTGGCTATTGCCAGATGACTCAGAATAATGACAGTGTTAGCAGTAAACAGTTTTAATTTATACAGGTGACATTTAAAATGCAAATCAGACCTTAAGATAATTGCTGGAAATAAGGAAGCCTCTGTTGGTTTAGGGAATATTTCCAGTTTCTATGGAAATTATTTATAACGCAGCGAGATCAATGAAGGAGCTCGTGTCTTAGAAGACTTGGCTGGAGTCGCTCCTCTGTGGAGTCAAAAGGCTTGTTTAAAGTGAGTGCATGGGGACAGGCACTGGCGGTCAAGGTAATACGCTGGGAATAAAGTACTGAAATCTGTTGAAAAAGATAGTTTTTCTCTTGACATTGCAAATGCAGATGGGCCAAAATTAGACAATATTACAGCAGACGTGCGTGCCTAACTCTGCTCCCTGAATGAAGTTGAAGTTGCACATCTGCTTTCAAGTTTAGGGATTATTTTTAATTTTTATGTGTCTTTTACACATGCTATTGTAGCAGAGGGGGCTAAAGACTGAAAATGCATTTTGTTGACCAGCCCTGGAGGTTACTGTGTGGTGAGATACTCCGCTTGCTTGTGCAGGGTCCATGAAATGCGGCTTAAGGAAAATACACTTTTTTGGAGGGTTTGCATGCAGTTGATGAGAAACGATGCTGCGGGAGGGCTGTGGGGCTCCACCGAGCAGAGCCAGGTCCCGGCTGCATTTCTCCAGCACTAACGTCACCCAGATGGTCGTAAAACTGCCGTCTGGGCGGCCGCTTGCAGGGGTGGACTGGTCCGTGTGTCCCCTTGCTCAGTCAACAGGAGGGGGCCAAGGAGAGCACCTTGGTGGCACCTGGGACCACGCTGCGCCCTCGGGCAATCTTGCGTTTTGCCGCCTACAGCCACACTTGTCTTCCCTCTTGGGAAGCCTGGGTGGGCGTGTGAAATCCGGACTCACCTGGGCTGATGGTGCTTCACATTTTAATGAGGTTTATATTGTTTAATGGGCTTTTGAGTGCTCTGCATTGACTTCTTCCGGAGCAATTATTTCCTCCTTGCAGTAGGTGAACGCTACCAGAGAGCATCCTCGTGGGGACCTCAGCATCTTTACCTGATTTATGACAGATTTCTCCACTCTTTACAACCACCAATCTTGTTTTCTGCCTTGATTTCATCTTCCTCTATTGAAGCTGGACTTTCTACCTAGAGGCTCTGGGGAGTTTTTGCTGGTAATTCTCTGAGTGGGTTTTTTTCCGATCAGCCTCCCGCAAACCCTTTAATTTACTTGGTATTCATTCTTCTTTGTACCTTGCATCCAGGTTTATTATTCCAGGTTTCAGCGCGCCATGCCATTTACTCAGTTAGCTGTAAGATACAATCTCCTTGTTTCCATCTGAGTGGTTTCTCATTAGTTCACGTGGGTGGGAACGGGTAATGCACACGTCTGTGTGTGCTCCCACCACCATGTGTATAAAAATGTATCTTCTGGCTAGAGAAAATTAGTAAAAATGCAGTTCTGAGCAGAAAAAGGACAGCCTACATAATTTTTGCTTGCAGTTTGCTTATGTGTTCAATGCATTTGTAAAGTGTAAGGTGTGACAGGCAGACACGGAGTGTGCGCGGCGGAGATGGAGCTGTCTCTGCTCACACACGCACACACACACTTATACGGGCACATTTAGGGGGATGAATGTTCAGCAGATGACAAGGATTAGCTCCGTCGGCTTCCCTGAAACGGTGCTGATTGATGCCAGCCTCGGGTCTCGCTTGTCCCGATAAACCCCAGCCCCCGGCCGGTTGCTCCCGTGCTAGTGGATTCACTCCACCCCTGGTCCGTGGGGCGGCGATGCCATGGATGCCATGGACACAAGGAGGATGTGAGGCCGTGTCTGGCTCCCCGAGAGGCGTAGTGCTGGGCGAGCCCAGCTGCAGGCAGGAGGGAAATGAGTTTGTCTCTTCTCACCTTGCCCCGGCTGCTGTTTCCTCTTGGTGCCGCAGCCGCATCACCCATGACAGCACGCCGTGCTCTGCCAGCGGGGCTCTGGGACACTGTGGTACCTTAAATTGAGCCTTTATGGCTATATTTTTCAGTAAAAAATATTCCTTTCCCTACCTTGGTGCTGCTGTATAAGGAAGGATGAACTGGTCCTTTTACCCCATTATTGCACTTGTATTCTTGTCCGTAGCCACTTACGCAGCCAGCTCCCCCCCGGGGTGTCACCCCCCCGGCTGTCACCCCCTGGAGCTCTTCCCGCCTGGAAGACTCATTTCGGCTTCCACCTGAGGCTCTGCCTGACCTTATAACTTCCCACACAGCTCATTCCTCTACCCCAGCGCTCCTATCACCCTGAGACCAGGCGTGCAGAGTTATTTGTATCTGTCTGGGCCCAAACCCCTTGCAAAGGCGTAAATGGATGCAATTCAGTAGATTTAATTTGGCTGCCTACCAGTGTGAGCTTGGGACCTGGCGTATGCAAGAGGTTGCTAATATAGTATTCATTTTAATGTTATCTTTTAATTCTTTATTCTTTGAATCGCCTTTACTGAAAATACAGCGACGTGCTGTTATGTCGTCTCTATCTTTAATTGGGCCTTCTTATAAGGTTTAAATATGTTTTCATAGTCAGGTTAATAACTTGCAGTTGCACTTCACATTAATGTTTTTAGGGAATGATCAATTGTTTTTGCAGGTTAGAGAACTCGGCAAATCTGTAAGCTATTTATAATATAAGCTGTAACCACTTGATAGCTATTACAAACTATTTAAAATGAATGCTATTTGCATTTGTCGATGTTTATATCAGTTCTAAACTCTTAACCACTTAAATGTACTTAAATGTTAACACTTAACCTCTCAAATGTATATTTATACATTATAAATAATGTATAAAAAGCGGTGTAATAGGCATATCCATGTCTTTATCCACCTTTTGTGGCAACCTGTGCTGAGGGCTGTGGGTGAAGGTGAAGCTGAGGGATGCACTCCTGCCCCTGCTGCCAGTGACGGTGGTGGCTGGTGTCCCCGTCACCCACGTGGAATGACGCCGTGGCTGCAGACGCTCCTGAGCAGCCGCAGGATCGGCACCACGGACACGCCTTGTCTTTGCTTTAATGCCGAAGGCAAGGGAGGACTTGGCAGCAATGCTGAGTGTTTCCCTGCAGCTGGGGCTCTTGAAGGAGTCTTGTGCTGAACCCCCAGGCCCCACTGAAAGGAATTAGGAGCAGAAGCACCCTCTTAAAACCAGCTGCTGTGTTGCTTTCTCACCATACAGGGAAATTGGGGGTGGGTTAAGGAAATAAGCGCTTCTGTCCTAGAAGAGAAAAGGATGCGTCTGCTCCCTCTGCAAAGAAATTGCTTCAGGACTGACATTCCCTTTGGGGCCCGGAGAAGTCACCACCAGGCACCTGGTAAGGATGCTGTCCTGTGCTCTGTCACTAAAGGAAGCTCTTAACAGACTCAAGTGGGACAGGGTCCGGAGGGTTTTCAGGTCGTTCAAAGCCCTGCAGTCACTCTTGGGCCGGTCCAGCTGCGGCTCTCAGCAGCCAAAGCAGAAACCACCAGTCTCTGGGGTGGGCATTTAAGTCTTGGGATGTTTGGTGAATGAAAGCCAAGTTTTTGGAAGAAGCCAAGTAATTCATATCACCAGTGGTTTATGACACATTGTTGGGTGAATTATTACTACACATATCTCTGGAGAACGCGTGGTGTGAAGGAATTGCTGCTGGGGTGGCTGCGATCCTGTTGCCCCCAACAGGGAGAGGGTATTTCTTCCAGGATGGTTAGTTCCTTGCTACATATCTGCTCTTGTGCAAATGATCAATAGGAATAACACATTACATATAATGACCTTCTTGCAGCTACTTCACTCTTTAAGGAGGATAGCAGTGGGCTATTTTTAAAAGGTTATTCAAGCCCCAGCTCCATTACTGTAAAGCTGTTGTGAGCTGTCAGGTACAGAACCACAATCTTTACCAGTTATTGTTGTACTTAAGAATTCAATATGACCTGCGTGAGCTAAAGCACATTGATTAGAGGGTTGACTTCCACATGAAGCCAAATCATCTAATTTTTACACTGCTGGCTCAACAAGTATTAGCTAATCGTCTAGTATGAACGGTTTCAAAATACCACTTTGCTACCGTCAGCTGGCAAAGGGCCACTGACAGACTATTTATGGGTGACAAGCCGCCAGGCTATTTCTTACACCGCAGCAGCTCTTACAGTCCCAAGCGGGACTGGGAGCGGGTGCTTGTGGTGATGTGCTCCCCCCTTTTCCCCCTTTTCCCCCCCTGGCTCCTGCTCAAGCCCTGGCCATCAGTGGGAGTTGTGATGAGTTGCACTTGAACTATGGGGGATGGCTGGCAACACAGTCAAAACACTGTCTGGAGTGGGGACCTCGGCATTTTGTTCCCTTGTGAATATGACTATAGCTCAATTATTTTACTCTGTAAATAGTGGACAGCCCAAGAGCCCTTTGAGCTCTCCTGCACGGCAGTGGCTGCACACCAGGATCTCCCCTTGAGTGGGGACGCACGCTTAAGGTTCTACTCTTCCAGGTTGAGAGATTCCTTGCCGCAACAGATTCTCGGTATAATAATAGCATGCTAAACTTTGAAATCTTAGCTAAGTGATATAAAGGATTGGTTGTGCATATATAATCCTTTAGACATAAACCGTTGACCAAGTCTGGGACTAGGATTGGATCCAGCCGCACCCAGACTCCTCTCTGAGAAGGAGTTTAGAAAGCTGGGGGTCCTTTCTGAGCCCCGGGACTCAACGGGAGGGTCTCCCTGACAGCTCGTCTGACCCTGGCCTCTATGAACTAAATAATCAAGTGTACCTTGCCATCGAATCTCGTAAAACACTGTCGCATTCACAACTAACTTTGTTAAATCACTGTTTTATGTTAATAAATATTTCACTACTACTCTCTTACGAGTGAAGTTAATCACTCTGCCTGCGACAGTGTCGTACGAGTGCCCGAGGTGCCTGTCCTGCAAACGACTGGGGACGTGCAGAAGGACAAAGGAGGAGGCAGAGTGATTAAACAAGGAAAGGGCAAGAGACGGAGGATTCGGTGTCACCCTTGGGATGGATTTCTATTTTAGAGCCTGTACTCAAACGATGACATGCAAATCCAAACAGCTTTCGGTGAGACGCTTGCATTTCTTATAAGAAATGGTTATAGTGATAAAATCTGTTTTTGGGGGGAGCTTCAATCTAAATTAATTTTTCCCCCTGCAAATAATGACTTGCTGCGCTGGAGGTGCAGTAGAGTTTGTATGTCGAATTGGCCAGCATGCCCAGAGACGCCTGGGATAATGACAGTGGGAAATCCAACTTTTTAGCTGAGGCTGGGTGAGAATTTCCAGAACAAATGATCGTGGCTAGCTGGGGACTCATACTTGCAATTCTGTGTAATAATCTTGCAATTCTGTGTAATAATTCTAGTTTTTCGCTATTGTTTGGAAAGAGGAATTCTGCAAAAGATCAAGATGCAGGTTTCGAATGATGGAGTGAAGAGCAGTGACCGTGATCCCTAGAGCTGGAGCGCCCTCTTCCAGGAAAGGGTATTTCAGCCAGCTTGACCTGTCTATGCTCAATTAGTAAATAACTCCCTATTTGTATATTAAAGTCTCACTGGGCAAACAGTAGAGTTGCAAAACATAAGTGCAAGAGCTTAACAAACAGTCCACAGGTGTTATAAACACATTACCAAATGTGCTACATGCTACAGGGGGATGTGAGGGCACCAGCAGGACGCCCGCTTAGCCATTAGCATCATTGATAAGCACCCAGCCAGCCTATAACTATTGATTTTCCGCTCATTAAAACCCCAGACAATAATCTATCAAGTCTTCGTAAAGTAAACCTTTTTTCTAAAGCCTGATGTCATTGGTTTTACACCAAGTAAGCACCTGTCCCTGTGCCTGCAGGCGCCAGATAAGCCCTAATTCATAGGTTTCTCTGGGAGCTATTTGTATCCGTGAACAAAACTTTCCCTACGAGCAATGGGGCTTATTTTTCCTGATACAGAGCAGTTAGCTGTTTTAAAGAAAAAAATGTTTGTTTTCTAAGCAAAAATGAATGACTTCAGATGGCACTCTCAGATGAGATTAAAAACTTTCTCTCATTAGCAAAGATGGGTGATGAGTGCAGCCTCTGGGCCTCCTCGAAGCACCTCGCACCGCATGTATGGGTGTTTTTTTTTTCCCACCCGAGCAAAGTCTGGATTAAATTTAATTCCTAAGGATGGAGTGGGAGGTGCAGGTGTCCCTGTCTGGGATTTGGTGGCTCTGGCACAAGTGACAGCACCGGCGAGTGGCTGTTGGGAGCAGCAGGTGAAGACACAGGTAGGTGTCTGGGAGGCGGCGAGGAGGCAGCAGGGATGTAACCGGCCCAACTGCTCCTGCGGGAGCTGCCAGCGGAGTATTAATGACCACGGGCTGCCGAGACCTCCGTTTTACATATCATCTGAGTACACAGAGTGCAAAAGTAATTTAATTCAGGCATCACAATTAAGGAAACAATTATCTCTCATGTCTTGGGCTGATCTCCAGGTCATCTTAGCATTATCCCTTTTGATCTCATTATGAATTTAAAATATGCAATAAATTGGCTCTTAATTCTATAGAAAAGGTCAAGCTTGCTTTCTACAAGAGACAGGTGTGTATTTAATGGAAAGATCTCAAGGACAAGGGAAACATTTGTTAATAACTAAGGGAACGAGTGCCAGCCCACCTCCTGGGGGCGGTTGTGCAGGACTTCTGCACATGAACAACCTTTCCATGGGCAAATCCCGCCTGAAGACGCTCTCCCAAGAAGTAAATTCTGACCAAAGGAGCAATTAATTGTTAGTGTCTCTTCACAGACTATGCTTGGGTGATCCAGCAATGGAGGGAGCCACATTCTGTTAAAGGAGCGTCGGGGCGACCTGGGGCTCAGGGAACTTGAGCGCTTCATTCCCTCAGATGTTTTTGACAACCTGCTCGAGAAAGTGGCTTCACAGGTCATTTTGTGGTTAACAGGTCATTTTAAGGTTAACAATAGTCTTGGCAAGTGGAGTAATATTAATTGCACTAAACTGAGCTATGTTGACTTAACCCTGTTAACTTCTGGTTTATGTAGTTTTTGGTCCTCTTTCTTTTTAATAGGAATTGTTATATGTTTATACCATGACGTCAAAATAAAAGCATCCATTCAAAGAAAACTTAGTATGAGCAAGATGCAACTTTATAACTTTCGTTTATTTTCTCAAATATATAATTACAACACAATGGTACAGGGCTAACTATGCTGGGCATGACTGCCGGACGCTGTGTCACCGCCGGTGACATTTGTGACCCCGGCCCGGCAGCAGGACAGCTGTGCATAAACCAGGTGAGACAGACTCGCTCCCCCACACTGGAGTAGGTAGGGCACAGCGCGGTCTGTATGGATTTCATAGCATCACAGACTGGTTTGGGTTGGAAGGGACCTTAAAGCCCACCCAGTGCCCCCCCCTGCCCTGGGCAGGGACCCCTCCCACCAGCCCAGGTTGCTCCAAGCCCCGTCCAACCTGGCCTTGAACCCCTCCAGGGAGGGGGCAGCCACAGCTTCTCTGGGCAACCTGGGCCAGGGGCTCACCGCCCTCACAGCAAAGAATTTCTGCCTCAGATCTCATCTCAATCTCCCCTCTTTCAGTGTAAAACCCTTCCCCCTCGTCCCATGGCTCCCCTCCCTGACCCAGAGTCCCTCCCCATCTCTCCTCTACCTTCGCTGCTTCTCTAACCCACATCTGCGAGGCCTTGCAGACCCGCAGTGGTTTGCCCCGTCATCCGACTGGCACAGGTGGACGAACCTTTTAGTTCATTCAAGTGCATTTTTTCTAAATATCCCTTTAAAAATGCTACTTATTTTTATTTTTTCCTAAGGATCGGGATGCTCCTGTTGATCTGCGAGAGAGACAGGCCGTTTCCAAAGGTGTTTCTGGGAAGCCGTGGGCTGTTATAGCGCGGTGGCCGTCGCTGCATCAGGCGTACGCTCTGGTTATTCCCTATGAATTTGAAAGCCCAAAACGCTGCATAAGCTGTTCGTGATTCCCTAAAGAGTCAGCCAAATGATGTGCTAACCACGCTGGACGTGGCACGCTCGGTAATTTTAGCAGTTGTGTTTCTGCGGGTGGGATGCGGGGAAGAGCCGGTTACAAGTCCACGCTCAGTCAAAGCTCGGTGAGTCTGATAAAAGGAACTGCAGGGCTCGGTGACTGATGGCTTCCCTCCCTCTGTCTGCCAGACGGAAAACGCTTTGTGGAGGAAAAACTCCCTAAAATGAAGACTGCTCTATCTCTGGTTTGTTCCTGCAAATGGAATTAGTTAAATAATAAATCCCACTGATCAAGGTGTTAATATAAACATAGAAATCCTCTGAAGTGTAAAAGGTGCTGCTAAAATGCGGCATTTGTGTAACTTAGGTAAACTTCAATTTAAAAGAAAGAAGACGAGAATTTTTATCTTTCATTGGTTATTATATTCACTTCTATTTTTTATGCTTTCCAGAAGGCAAAAAAATAAATCAAAACTGGACTTATTGCAGTATTCTCTATTCAAACATTTTAATATACATTGCCTGGCAGTGCAAAGGACAGATAATGATGTAGACCTATCTTTTCTGCAGAAATTGATTATTTGAGTGTATGTTTCAGAAAGCAATGAGCATATGAAGTCCTGGCTGTGGTGTGAAGAGCTGGGAGCATCCGTCCATCCCTCCCCTCCCAGAGCGGCTCCTGCTCCAGCACCTGCCAGGTCTGGCGGTCCCCTGCTCTCCGCGGCTCACTAACAGCGGGGTAAAACTGCAGACTTTGGTAAAACTGATGATTTAGTAAAAGCCGCCTAGTCAGACTCTGGTGAGCAGTTCCTGGTGACGTGGGTGATGCGTTCGTGGTCCGGCCCATAACACCCATCCCCAGCCATAGCTGGGACGTGCTGGTGGGACACGGGCTTCCCCTCTCACCCGGGGAGGGGGCTGCCCCCCTCTATTATACAATTCTGCCAAAGTATCTCAATTAAGCTGGGGTAATTTTCAAAACCCTGGTGCCTAAGTAACTTCAAGAATGTGGTTGATTTACCAACATCAGTTGTAGATGGTTTAACTCACCGAAAAAAATGCATTTCTGAAAGAAGTTTGGACGTGTGCTTCATCGAAGGACCATACCCTTCTCTCGCAGCCTTTGAATTGTGAGTGCAATTTAGTGTTTACTGATTTTTTTCCCTTTGTGCCATGTGTTGTCTAGCTTTGCAAATAAAATGGCAGTGGGTGGCAGAAGTGAATGAATTTGAGGTGGAAACACAGAATTTCACCGCGTGAATCTTGTCCTTTGGTTCCCTGGGGAGGTAACAAGAGAGAGGAGAAGGCTTGGGGCAGGTTTAAAGCATTAGCCACATGTACCCTTCAGCCGCTGCTGGTGTGGAAAGTGAAATAATGTACCAGGCAGTGCTTGCGGTAGCTCTGAGCGCCTGGTCTGGTGAGGTTTGTACGCCCAGGGCTGCTGGCAGTGATGGGTGACAGCACTGGGGTGGCCGGGTCCAAGCTTCTGGGCTGGGAACTTGGGGAGGGCGAGTGTGGGAATCCTGCCTGGATGTCCGACTTGCTCACTTTCCTTTGAAAATCACACCTTTGCTTCGCTCCTGTGCTCAGAGCTCTGTGGTGAGGATCAGCACTAACTAGCGAGCTCCCAGGGCAAAGCATTCTCCTGATTTACAGCTGCCCAACCTTTGGAGGTACCTGGGGGACCTACGGCTTCCGTGCCCGGCGGTGCTTGAAGTGATGGATAGGTATGTAAAAAGCATGTAGGAATGAATCATGAATTGCACTGATGCATCATTTATGAATATCATACAAAAAAACTTGAGTTTTCCCTGCTGTATTAGAGATGAAGTAAATCAATCATTTATAAAGCTGAGAATAAAGACACCCCAGACAGTCTGCTTGACCTATTGGGTGCTGGGGATTACAAAGCTGGTTCAATACGGGACCAAGCACTTGTCTAGCATCCACACTGCAATTTTAGGAAGGCAAGTACAATTAAAGGGGTGGGAAACCTGCTTTCTGTGGATCCTGGGAGTTTTCTTTCCCCAACACAAGGCTGATGTCTGAGGAATCATTTCCTGAAGACAAAATGGATATGCATACAGTTACTTTTATGCCCTCCATGCTTAAACAGTTCTTTCTGGGGACAAACTGCTTCCAAGTAGTTAAAAAATAAACCACAACTTTTTTAAAAGCTTCCCTTCTCAGCCTCCTTTACAATAAATACTTGATGCGTTTGCCGAAAGATGGGGGATGAGCAATCAGCCCTTGTCCTTTGCTCGGTGAAAGCAGGTTGGATCACTGACGCAGCCACCTACCTGACAGATCTGAAAGGCAAATCACCTTATGAATAAAAACCATCGTGTTTCAAACTGCTACCGAGCCTTAATAAATAGAAAAGATGTGTATTATCTCCCCCAGCATAAACCCAGCTACTCTTCCTTTCCACTGGGGCTGCTTGAAAGGGAGCTCAAAGCTGAGATGAGGCAGAGGCTCAAATCTGATGGTGCCTACGTGGTATCGGACATGGGATGTTTTCCCTTCACAACTTCTTTTCTACAAGTGTTTGTAGCTCACACACATTTTTTGGACAAGACCGAGGGTTTTTGGTTTCATGCCTTCCAGCCCTGCGGTGCCCAGCCCGTCTGTGGTGTCCCTGAGATCCCTCGTGGGCAGGAGGGGACGCGGTCCCAGCATCAAACCTCCACAAAGTCCGCGTTACTGCTGCTGTGAAATCACCACGGCGCTGCTGGTGGCCTTGTCCTCGGGGACACCGTGGTCACCCTGGCCAGCCTGGCAGGGAAAGGGCAGCCGGGAATTTGGGGATGAGTGTGAGAGACCCGTAGTTACATTAACAGCTCGTATTTGCCCGGATAGGGACTGGCCAGAGGACAGGTCTCAGTAAGAACTGGGAGATACCTTGCCTGTACCAGGTGTATGGCTACAGCCCTCTTCCCATAAATTATTTTGAATCCTAATAATAATGAACAAGCTTTTTCAGGAGATGTTTCATGAACTTGAAAGCAAGGGAAAGCAAAGGGCTGTGTGTGCATTTTCCTACAGTGAGCAAGCCTTAGAAAAAAAACCCTGCAGAGATCCATGGATTTTTAGGTTTGGGTTTTTTTTTTTTTTTTTTAAATCTAGATTCCTAACAAGCTGCAAAGATGAAAAGTTTTCATTCTCCTTATATTTATCTGGAGCAATATTCTGTTGAAGAAGTGAGATGGGACAGACTCGTAGACTCATTTAGCATTTCTAAACTGATAAATACACTTATTGGCCATGGCTGTTAGGGGTGTGCAATACCTATTCTTTCTGCAGATGGCTCGTTGGATTTCTTCCCTAGCACTTAGCTCAATAATGATGTTAGACTGCTAATACCAAACTGTCTTGACAATGTTTGTATTTTACCTCTGGCTGTTCCGAAGATGAGGTGGTTTGGGGTGTCTGGGCTGTGGCTGGGAAGTTGCTGTAATGAAAAAGCCAGCGGAGGGAGGAGTTTGCCGCACGCTTCAGCGGGGGCTGCTCTGGTTGTGGCCGTGATGCTGCACGAAGCATCATTAAAGGCCGAGCGATGCGGTCGAGCGTCCTCCCGCCGAGGTGCCGCTGCCGAGCCCCCCGTGCCGAGCCCCCCTCACCGACAGCTCCAACAGCCCGCACAACCCAGCCCTGGAAAAATATTTAAAATTTGCAATGGTCTCTTTGGTTTTTTTTCCAAGGCAAAAAGTGAGCTGGCTCCTTACCTCCTGTTTGGGTATGGCACAGGAATTGGGCATTCCTGCTGTGGTGAGAAGTGGGTTGAGAAAACCAAGCCAAAGCCTGGTTTGTTTTTAAATTAGAAGAAAGGATCGGCACACCCCCAGCCCCGCGGGAGCCCGGACCTTGTGCTGAAGGTGCTGGGGCTCAGCCCCAGGGAGGTAACGGGGAGCCCGAGCTGCTCCGGTGCTTCCCGGGCGGCAGTGATTTTCTCGGGCTCGGTCATGTTTCTGCTGTGGAAATCAGAAAGCAGATGCTTGTTACTGTTCAAAAACAGAGGACAATAAAAGCTGGCTTACTTAGACTTCCAGGGGGCCCTCTAGGGTAAGGTATTGTTTATGTTAACACAGTAAAATATATTTATGTTTTTAATAATTAAAAATAATTGAGATATGTTTTAGGATTATACATCAAAGCACCCTTTTAAAAGCTGTTTTTGTTTTACACCCGAGGATGTGAACCTATTTAGTTTCTAGAGAATGTCTTTCCTCTCATTTTGGGCAAAATGTTGGTTTTTTTTTTGCTGTTTTTGTTGCTTCATTCTCACTTTAAAGCACTTGCAACTCCAGCCCAGCATCCCAGCAGGTGCGGTTCTCAGGTGAATTTATTGCTGGGTTTGTGTTGTAAATGCTTCCACCTTCATTTCCTTCCCTCGCCGGTAAAAAAATCAAAAGGTTAGCAGTGGAGAAGGCGAGAGCGTGCTGCAGTTTGGCCATAAAACCCCTGTTATTGTTTATAGCCATGGCCCTGCGCTGAAATGCCGGAGGAAAATGAGAAGAATCACGAGTAACAGGTATTAGATCACTCTGGCAGGGGAGAGCTTTCCTATCGAGGAGACGCGCGGCCCCGCACCCGCTCTATCATCAGCCGAAGACCCTTTTTAAGAAATTAGGCTTTACAAACCCACTGCACCCCTCTGCGGCACTGGTGGGGTTTAACCTGCTCCTTTTTCTTCTCCCACAACACCTCTTTTGCTTCCCCGGCAGGGTGTGCTCGCTGGGGCTTGTAATTCTGCAGCACCAGGGTCCAGTGGGCGCAGTTGGGCTTTTTTTCCTCAATAGCTGTGTAGTTCTCCTTAGTTGTTCACCCTTTAAATGTGGTTTAAGTCACACCTTGGTCCCACAAAATTGAGTAATGCAGAGAGGATGCTGTGTTAATTAAAGCAGCCCGTGGTGTCTCCCGTTGGTGCCAGAGGTTTTGCAGTCCACGGTTTCTGGCTGGGCTCTGCAGGCAGGAGTTTGGTCTTCGGGTGCTGAACTGGGCACAGAAATGAGGAACCGAGCTGCGAATCGACACTTCGGAGATGGCTTTTTTCATACCCTCTTTTTTTCTCGCTATGCTGGCCAGCGGCGTGCCACAGGCTGGGCAGGGAAGGGCAGCCAGGAGAATCAAGACCCAGCTTTGTGACGAAGTGGTGCCTTGCTGGCATGATTTCAGATGTTTCAGAGCATTTTTGGGTGGTCTCATGGTTCCCACAGGTGGCTGGGTTGTCTGCCTGCTCCTCATGGATGTCGGCCCCCAGACGGCTTGGAGGGTCCCTACCGAAGCCACAGCATCTTCCATGGCGGGTAGCAAATAGGAGAGGGACAGGTAATTTCTGTGCTCTTCTTACAATGTTCTGTGACATGCTTAAACAATGTCCCATCTCTCTTTTAAAAAAGGCAAAGGTTAAGAATTCCTGCAAAGGCTTTTTCCGTTGAATCTGAGCGGCTCTGTTTGCCCAGGGTTGTCGTTGGCTGTTCTTGGTCACTCGATGGATGGTGCCGCCTCCATAAAACCCTGTGCTGATCCCCTCCCGCAACTACTTCCCGTTCCTCTGAGCCGCAGCTCTCCCCTTGTCTCCTTTGGATCTGTCCTGGGGTGTATGTGGAGGGTCACCCCCACCATTTCCATCTGGATTTGGGTGACAAACCACTGGAGCTCTCATCTTACCTCCCATATCGATATAATTCTTAATGCCTAAAACTGAACTCTTTTTCACTATATAGCCCATGTGTAGCGTGACCTGCCTTGCTAGACACTAATTAAGACTACCTGTGTAGCAATTTGGCAATGTACCGTTGATGGACATCTATTTAGTAAAGAGCTCAACCACTTTATTAACATTAATGAATGATGGTAGACTTTTTTTTGCCCTTTTTACTAAGGTCATGCTCAAATCATCGCATTATGAGACTTAATTACAACAAGTTAATTTGTTGCTTGCCTGCCTCGCAGATGTTTAGGAAAACACATTTTGTACTTCATATATCATGCATCTCTGTATTGCTCTTTATGCTAAAGTAATATCGTTATTAAAGCTGGCCAAGGATGCTGGTGATAGGGATTGTTGATGAATTGTTGTTCAGTGCCTTGCCAGCCAAATCCATTAATGATGGTGTTGTACTTTGTACAATGCCACCCTTGTCCCCAGCTGTATGTCATATCTGTGTTTGCCTCTAGAAAAATGCCACTACTACTACTACTACTAAAAATAATGGACTACTGCTGCGCAGGATGTGCTGATTACTGATCCTGTGGCATTGTACATGTCCTTCGGTGTGGAAAGAACTTTCTGCCGTTTCTTGGTCCTGGCCAGCTAAATTCCTCCTCGTTTCGGTTCTGCTGTAGGAGACGACTGTGCAGCATCCCGCACCTTTGCCACGTTTTGCTGTCCCCTCTGGGTCCCTGGCTAAAAGCAGGTGGCACACCATGGAAAAGCTCAAGTCCAAATCACCTCAGGTAGCAGCAGAGCCCGCTGATCTGCTTGTTAACAGAAGCTGAGTGATTGTTTCATAAAAACAATTTCCTTCCAAAGCAGCAGTGCCTGGGTGGGAGCACAGCTCTCGTGAAATCCCATCCCTGTGGGGCATCACACTGTTCCCAGTGCCTCTGGACCCCAGTTCCCGCAGCAGAACCACCCACCCAGGGGGATTTTTAAACTTTATTTCTGCTATGGGAGGAAGATGCACGTTTCATTCCGGGAGATGCTGCAGCTGGTGCCTTGCAGCGGGCTGAGCCCTGATCCGATCCTCCCCGCCAAGGGGATGGAGACAATCCCATCTGCGGAGCCGGCAGATGGAGCAGCCACCTCGGGCAAACCGGAGCCAAAATCCAGCCCCGCTGCAAAGGAGTGGGGAAAAGCAGCGGGGGCAAAATGGATGCAGACTCTCCCTGACCTGTGTGCTGATCTGCCAGCGGTCATCAGAGAAGCGACAGAGAGCTCAGGCCTATAAAAGGCTAATAATTCACATTTATAGTCACTTTACACTCGGTATTTGCAAGCCCAAAAGGATCTTTACAGTAAATTAATTGGTAATAAATGGCAGATGTGTTGCTGCGGGGCGCACTGGTGTGGCTTGGCGTGGGTTTTCCCCAGGCTGAAGATGTCAGGTAGGCAGGCACAGGGAAAGGCAAGCGAACTGTGGTGGCTGGCTTCTTTTTTTGCTTTCCCCCCCGCCCCTGTTTTGGCAAGAAGTCCCCTGCTTCTTGTAAGTACTCCCAAGAGACAGAAAGAGTGCTGCAGTCAGATCTAAGTCAGCACGAGTAGAATCGCATTTTGTGGGGGATTTTGGTAGGCTGTAGCTCATTATAATTATCCTGAGCACCCAGCCAAACTGTTCAAACACCGTGTGAGCCATGCTAACAGCCTGGCACAGCCCAGAGGGTCGCTGGAAAGACCATGGGTCACGCAATCTGCTTGGGGAAGAGCTCTGCCCTTGCTCCGAGATGTCTCTGCCGAATGCCGCAGCATCTGCACCCCCGTGGAGGGTGACGTCCGGGGGTTCCCCACTCCTGGCCACCCCTGCACCCCGATACCGCTGCTTCAGTCACCAGTGTGTCTGTTCAGTCACCGAGCAGAGCTGGGAAGCCCAACAGAGAGAAAAGGTATATTTGCTCAGGTGTAATGATGTCCCGCTAAACTGATCCCACGTGCTCAGGGCTGAAGTTTGGGATCCTCTTTCTTCCTTTGGTCCCATGGCATTTTGTCCCACTTGCCGGGCTTGGCTCTCTTGGCTGGCATGGGAGAGAAGTTAAAAAACGACCTGTGACGTCAAAAAAATGAAGACATAGATAGTCATAACAGGCTATTTCAGACGTGACTCATTTTCATAAATGGATGCCTGGATTTTGGAAAGGAATTTTATGGCCTTTGTAAATCTTATTTTAAAGCAAATTTTGAAAATGCTTTCAAATAGCTACTAAGAGCCGTTTTCTGATAATCACGTTAGAAAGTGATAAAGTGATAATTATCATCAGCATGAGAAATCTGCTGCGGAGTTTCGCTGTGCCCTGGGAAGGGTGTGGGGAGGAGGTGGAAAGGGCGCCTCTTTCTGTAGCCTGATCTGGAAATCACAAAACAGTTAGCAAGGTGATAACAAAAATAAAGGAAAAGAGTTTGGCATGCTGTGCAAGCTCCTGTCTTCTCCCTTTCATGAAAAGCAGAGAAAGAGCCAGAGAAGAAAGGCTGTAGGCTTCACTAAGTCCTAATTATCCCTTGATTATGCCCACAGTGGGGATGAAGTTTTCCAAAGTACGGTTTCTGTAGTAAATCCAGAAAACTGGCTCAGTAGTTCGATAGTCCCATTTATATGCCCAGCAAAGTGGCGGTGGGGCCAGACTCAATACAATGCTCCAGAGATGCGTGGTGCCCGAAAAAACAGATTGTACTAAAAGCTGCTCCGATTTATGCCATTGGAGGTGCTGCAGGAAAGTTTTTCACCTTCCTTTCCTTCCCTGCCCCAGGCAGGAAACCTGTTCTGTTTTGGCAGTGTCTATAATCCTGTGTGTTTGTTTAGCCTGGGACATAAAAGTTCTC
>VYZM01017511.1:264877-322339 GCA_013398915.1 Dromas ardeola
CCCCCCCCCTTTCTTTGGCATTAAGGAATCACCAGAGCAATTTGGAATAAACCCCAACAGGACTGCCAGAGGACTAATTAACTGAAGTCCTCACCTCTTTCTCCAGCTACTTGAATTCTCTGGGAATAAGAGCCTGAGGAGCGCAGGAGGAGGGAGACATCCCATGTAAGCACATATCCATAGTCTGTAAAATGGATGTTTTATGGTTTTGCTTGTCTTAGTGCATTGTGGATTTCGGAAGAAACTGGGGAAATGAGCAATTTTCTGCGTACAGGCTGCATTTTCTGGCTGAGGGTGGCATTGATTTCCCCTGCGTGATGGAGCAAAGAAGGTCTTACGGCTGGAGCTGTGGGATTTCTTGCTTCATGGTCCTTATTTTAACGTCCCAGGCAAAAGGCAGTTTAGACCCAGCCATCCTCTCCCATCAAAGATCAGCTGTTCCAATGCATAAAAAGTAATTCTTTGTATTAAAAGGGAGAATATAAAAAGCAAGTGGTTTATATTAATATATGATTCCCTAGATTGCTCGCAGAACGCAGCTTACTATGAGATGCACTTGCATCCTCCATGCTCCCAATAGCCACATCTTTCTGCATGACACCAGTAAGAAATATCTCATAAAAAGAAGTGGTATATTGCGTATTTCTTACGGTAAGAATTGTATATGATGGTGTATTTGGCCCTGCACAGGCTATACTGCTAACTCCAGGAGCACTGCACATTGTTTACGCACTACATGTATTTCTTGCTTTGTTAGGCAACATGATTTCGTGTGATTCTTGTGGCAGAAATAAGATAATATCAATTTTGGCAGCATCAGTTTTCAGTACGAATGGAACCAGTGCTCTGTGCTGGGCTCATAATGAGGTTGGTTGTATTTGCATTTGGTGAAGATGGATACAAACTGAAAAATCTCCTGGCACATTTTTCATAGAGTTAAGTAAATACATTAAGTATACACATAAATGCAATAAACACACACGAATACAGTTAACAGACTGAATAAACATACGTGGCCTCTGTACATTGACTCCTTCTGATGTCCAAGGAGTGCAGTCAGCTACGCAAGGAGTATTAATGCAAATATCTGTACCAAGTGGCGAGCCCCGCTCTGGCTGTGAACATAAACCCGAGTGCTCTTTGGAGGGGGGTTATTACAGGGGTTTATTTTGGTTTACATAGAAGGAATTCTGATATGCAGGGGGGTTTAGGGGTGTGTTGGCAGGATTCGTGCCCCGGCCTCAGGCGGGTGCTGTTATATTGGTTTATTTGCTTGCTGGATTATCCCAGAGTTATTACAGTCCTGGGCTATTAGTGGGCAAAGCGCCAAGCACTCTCGCATGTGTTTAAGAACGTGCGTTATTCTTCAGTAGCGGTGAAGACTTGTATGCAGGACAAAATTCTACATTATTAACCAGCAGTTGAGGAAAATGCGTAATATTTATGCAATGATTTTCTTTTTCCTCTTCATAGAATGTTTTAGTAGTGTTATTCACCGGCGTGTTTGCGGAGCACTTCTCTCCAGGCATGGCCAGGCATGAGTTAGGGTTGCTTTGCCGTGGACCCTGTGGGCTCTGAGCTTGCCCCGAGGCCGTGCAGCTAGAAATGCTGGTCCCTGCTGGGCTTCCTCGCAGAAATACCATTAGGAGTAAAGTCCTACAAGGAAAATTCAGAGAAATGAGTGGGAAAAGCCCCATGGATGTCCCTGAGCGAGATCCCTGTCACACAGGAGGGAAAGGGAGCACTGACATCCCTGTCACAGGGACACTTGGAATTCTTTGGGATGGCAAACATAGAAGGAATTCTGATATTCAGGTGGGTTTGGGGGTGTGTTGGCAGGAATCATGCCTCGGCCTCAGGCGGCTGCTGTGCCTCTGCTCTGCAGCCTCCAGGGACATGGGCTGGGGGACACGGTGTGGGAATGCAGCGAATTGAGGCATCGCAAGGTGAAATCCCAAAGGCTTGAGAAAAGCTGTCGTGAACACAGGACAAAAATACCCAGTTACAAAAACGCTGGTGGTGATCTTGTATTTTGTATGCTGCAGCTTCCCAGCCTGAGCTGGAGCTCAGCGTGACACCTCCAGTGCTCCATGAGGTGATTTCCATCAGAGGCGTTTGGCAGGCTGTCCGCATCGTTACCCGCGACAGAAATGAGCAGCCGTTGTGCGGGCTGGCCAGCAGATATCGCCGGCTACCTTAAGCCCACGTCAATTAACTTTTGCGTGGAGGAAGGTTCGATGAAATGACAACCAGCAGCAATTCCAGCTCCTGGGCTGCCTGGAGAGGGTGGCACAGCCTCAGGAACAGCGGAGCCGTGTGCGGAGGCAGAAACCGAGCCCTTTCCCAAATCGCTGGGGTGAGATTTGTTTTGCAAAAAATGCCCTTTCTGTGTAGTCACTTAAGGCAGAGCAGCAGCCACGAAGCGGCATCCCCTGCCCTGTGCCGGTGCTGTGTGTCCAAGCGCTGGAGCATCGCCCGAGGAGCGGGGCTGGTACCACCTTGGCAGGGCTGGCCACAAAGCAGCTCCGCCTGCGGTGTCTGCGGTGCCCAGAGCGGCACTACAGCAGGAGGGGCATTAGGTGGGATGGATCCATGGGCACTGAGATGAGGTTTGCGAGGGCCCCTTCATGCCCAATTATGCCCTGCGCGTGGCTATGTCCTGCTGATCCCACGGTAATAAAAGGATAATGCAGAGCTTTAACGTGGAGAAGGGAAAGGAATGGAATGCATTTTTGAGCAGCTAAGATGACTTTTTAAAACGAATTAATTGTTGAGATCAAAACATTTTCACTTAGTAATTAGGAATTTCATTTTTCCTGTAGCTAATGACGTTTGCGATGCAGTGCTTTGCTGGATAATTTTTAACAAGAAGCTAGGACACGGATTCATGTTCCATAACTATTATGTGTTTATGTTCATCCATTTTCTTGAGTCTTTCTGGAGATAATGAGTCCTGCCTCCCTTCCTCAGTGTCAAATTCGAGTTTGACCTTTTTGCTTGTAAATAGATTAGAAAAATTAATCCCAAGCTATAGTAAGGTCTTTCATTATGCTATGGGGAAGGTTATTTACGCTTATAAAGCTTGTTCCAACCTAATAGGTGTGAAAGGAAAGAACACTTAAGCTCTCTACTGCTGACAAGAATGTTGTATCTGAAAAATAAAAGTCATGGCGGTTTCAATTTTGCTGACGTTATTTAAGATAAAAGCATGAAGTGGAAGTTTTATCTTTAAAGATAAGGGGAGTGGGTTTTACACTGGCACATCTCAAATGCAATCACAGCTGCAATTGCGCATGGGGGAAAAAGTGGGGAATTCCTCCCCAGGCAGTTTCTGGCAGCTGTGTAAACGAGATGGGTGGTGCCCATTTGCAGTAGTTTCTCAGTTTCTTAGGCTATTTCCCCCAAAATGGGTTAAAGGAGCTTTGTAGTCTCAGCTGATGGAAGGTGATTAAAGCTGAGTGTGAAAGGTGTGACCTGGTCCATCCCCCTGGCAGAAATCAACCTTGTGACGGGAACCAGAGCAATGGGGACAGGAAAGCAGGCACAGAGCCCAAAGGGCGATGGGAGCTTGTCGCTGTGATGAGCCTGGTGAGATCTCCATTTCTTGAAGTCTGCAAGAAAAGGCTGGGGAGCTTGTGAAGGGACTGGCCATAGTGAGGGGTATGGAGGCGTGGGCAGGGCTCTGCTGGACACAGAGGACGATGCTCCTGCCCGGCGGTCCTTGCCAGCTGTGTGCCTTGGCGTGCACGTCCTTGTGCAGAGGGGTTTGTCCCTGTGTTTCTGTGTCCCTGGCTGTCCCAGGCAGTGGGGTCTGCGCAAGTGCTATGAGCGTATGTATTAAAAAATGCCTTTGTAAAGGAATAGTCTCACAGACAGCTTCGCCTTCAATTGCCACTAAAATTAAGAGGTACTGATGCTCAGATGAAGAATATTGATATTATTTTTTTTCCCTCTGTATCATCTGGGGATTTGCTCTAATAATGCAAAATCCCTGCAAGCGGAAGGAAAGATCTGGCTTCATTTTCTGGGCTTTGTTCACGTTCAGTTGCCCTGTAAACTGGGAGTACCTCCTCAGCGAGCCTGTGGTCCCTGGGACTTTGGGTAGGGTGAAGGTTTTAGAAACCCAAGTAAGAGACAAGAATAGTCCAACTGGAAAGTCATGGAATGTGAAAATTCTTTGTGTGTGTGTGAGGAAAAGGGATCCTAAGTCTTTTTGAGAGGACACTATGCACTGAGTGTGGAGCACCAGCCTTTGTCTCTGGATTCTGCAATTCAAATCTGGCTTCGGGGCAAAATGGTGGTCTCTGCTCTGCAAAAGCAGTTTAAAGACAGTTGATAAGCCCAGTTCCAGCCCCAGGGTAGGGTGAAAGAAGACTGAGGTGAGCCGAAGAATTAATGACAGATGTGAAAAGCGTATCCAAGGCCTGGCTAATGCTTGCTTGGTTTGGACATTGCAACTTCCACCAGCACTTTTTGTTTGCTTCATAATAATTCCTTAAAAAAAGAGAATGGTCCCAAACTCTGCCCTAGAAAGGGCATGAAAAGGCTGTCTTACTGTAAATTTTATCTAAACAATCATAGGGTCAAACTCTGTTCTCTGTTAAAGCCAATGACTACCCAAATCGCTCATTTAACACCTTTTGTCATGATCTACCTGGTGGAGGCTGCGAAACGCCTTTACAAAAGGCAAAGTCTCTGTTGGCTCCGATTGCTCAGTGTGTTTTAAATTTGTGGAAAGCCGTGCCTCTCAGAATTGCTTCCGTAATTAGCCTTGTGTTCTTTGCTATGGCTTAATGAAGTGACTGAATGCCTAGGGAGAGGCGAAAGACAATCTCCGCTTTACTTGGGATAAGGAAGGCATTTTCTTCTTAAGTTAGTTGTTTAGGAGTTGCTTTAATTAAAATGAGCAAACTGAGGGTACTTATATTAATATAATTGATGTTATCAAACGGAATTTATAGTTACTGAAGCAGTAATAAAAAGTAACTTACAATAACCTTTAAAGGGTTTGCTGACATCTTATAGGCGTTCCGCAGTCTGAATAACTGAGATGTACAGACACAGTCCTCAGAAAGGAAAAAAAATGGTGCAAGTTAATGCTGCCAGGTCAGGCCAACTGCTGCACAACTGCTGGCATCAACCTGTGTTCCCCAGAACTTAGCCGAAAGCTTTGGTTCCCAACCGTGCTCAGGTTTTTACTGTCTTTACTACCCTTATAGCTATGGAAAATGAGACCAAAGAGGAGTTTCTAGCCCCCTGAGGGAGCAGCTGAGCCCAGATTTGAGCTTTCCTGGGCTCGACCCAAAGTCCTGCCTGATCTGCGGGGACGGCTCTGCACTGCAGCTCTGCAGTCGGCTCATATTTATACCCAGATAACTCGCTCTCCGTTACGAGATTTCTTTTCTGGCTGGGTACTCGTCTATCATTAAGTCAAAATCTTACTGGAAACAAAACAGAGGCTCGAGCTTCAAAGCTTGGCACTGTTTTCCATGGAGTTCTTCTTGCTGGTTGCCTGGGAGCCTTATTTGAAATTATGCATGGAGACGGGCAGAGAGGAACGATTTCCAAAGTCGTCATAATTATGCCCCTGAGTGGGCGAGACTTAGAAACCGCTTGTGGCGGTGGGGACGAGAGGCGGCGGGGGCTGCTCCGGGCTCCAGCACGGCCAGCACCCTCTAACAGAGAAAAACCTCGGGGGGCAAAACCTGCGGGGACCGTCCAAATACTCTGTGGCCTCTTTCCACCCCTTCCACCTACGGAGCAGCTAGCAAGCCCTCGGTTTATATCTGCTTTCCATGTCATCTGCTCTTGCTGATTTTACAAGGTTGATGGGTACAAAGAGGACAAAATACCGTCTGACATAATGCCCTTTACAGCCTCTGCCAAAAGGGGATCCTCACTTTCTGGTGACAGCCTGGAATCTCAGCCACACCGTGCTTAGAGATGCAGGAGGATGGGGCCAGGCTCTTTTCAGTGGTGCCCAGTGACAGGACAAGAGGTAACAGGCACAAACTGGACCATAGGAAGGTCCATCTCAACATGAGGAGGAACTTCTTTCCTGTGAGGGTGGCAGAGCCCTGGCACAGGCTGCCCAGAGAGGTGGTGGAGTCTCCATCTCTGGAGACATTCAAACCCCGCCTGGACGCGTTCCTGTGCAACCTGTTCTGGGTGACCCTGCCCTGGCAGGGGGGTTGGACTAGATGATCTCCAGAGGTCCCTTCCAACCCTATGTTTCTGTGATTCTGTGATTCTGTAATCGGCGTGTTTCTGATGAGATGATGCTCTCAACTTGTGGGTTTTGCTGGTGAAGCGTGTTGGGTCATCGGATGCGAATGCGGGGCTTCATGTGGCTTGGTGGGAGCTCAGAGGTTAACCTCTGGTTAAATGTAGAAGTCGATTCCTCTCCCTTGTTACATGGATCCTCTCTGCAGCCTGGGAAGCTCTGCAGAAAAATGGCTCCAGGTTTTGTTGTTGGGGAATTCATCTTCAGCTCCCTTGTGCAGGGAGCATGGTATCGGGGACATTGGCAACAGAAGTGCTTCGGATGCTTTCTTTTGTCCTTTTCAATTTACTGTAATAGCAGCCCATGTGACAGAAGATGTGCAGTTTTGGATACTTTCAAGGTTGCCCCATTTTTTAAAAGACTCATTATTGCTGCACAGAACAGCACCGTGTTTGGGGACCATGACACTGTAGCCACCTCTGAATAATTGCCTAATATCTCCCAGAGTAAAAAAGCAGCACAGGCTGGTCCTTTCCTGGGGTTTTGGTCCAGCCCCAGCCTGTGCCATCTCCCCGTGGAAGGGAAATGCTGTGAGAGATGCACTTAGGCCAGCAAAAGGATTGTAACTCGCTAATGCAATACAAGCCTTCTCTATACCTATGTTTTACAGATCAAAATGCACACTGTGCTGGCGCAGAGCTTAGTGGTGCCTATGTATCCTAATGTAGGGCACTTGTGGCCCGTGGCTGCCTTCCCTGCTTCTCCTCAATGCACTGCCTTTCCCTCGGCGATCTGCTTTCTGCCTTATACTGAGTACAGGTAGGGAACCGTTAATAGAAACTGAGGATTCACTAATTCAATGAGTGATTTAAAATGTATTTTTTTTAAAATTACGCAAACTTTTATGTGTAGTGGGTCATTAAATGCCTGGTATAATTGTACCTTGTATGTATTTAATTTGGTTTCCATAGAAGTCGATGGAAGCAATTCTATGGTTTTGCTGGGAATTTGTGTTCCTGATAAATGTTGGGAAACAAGTTTCATGCAATACTGTGGGAAAAAAGGAAAGTCGCTATCATATTTTTAGAGTCTAATACACAGTCAGACACTGCTGTGATTTAATTAATGTCTACTTAATTAGGCTCAAGTGAAAGATTTCAGAACATGACGCCCAGTGACGGTATAGGTGATAACCCTGTTATTTAGAAAATCCAGAGTGTTTCTGAGTTTGCCCAGAAGGTTTTGCATGCAAACCAAAATGTTGCCTGCATTAACGCCCGTCAAATCCCGCCCGTCTTCATCCAGCTCCCTGTGCATTCCACCAGTGCCGCTTACGGTTTGGCCAGCTTAGCACAAAGGAGGTGCAGATGGCGTGAGTTCCACAAGGCCAAGTGCCGGGTCTCGCACTTGGGTCACACCAACCCCATGAACGCCACAGGCCTGGGGCAGAGCGGCTGGAGAGATGTTGAGGTGCTGGAGCGTGTCCAGAGAAGGGCAACGGAGCTGGTGCGGGGTCTGGAGCAGGAGTCTGGTGAGGAGCGGCTGAGGGAGCTGGGGGTGTTCAGCCTGGAGAGAAGGAGGCTGAGGGGAGACCTTCTCGCTCTCTGCAGCTCCCTGAAAGGAGGGGGCAGCCAGGGGGGGTCGGGCTCTTCTCCCAAGGAACAGGCGATGGGACAAAAGGAAACGGCCTCAAGTTGCGCCAGGGGAGGTTTAGGATGGATATTAAGAAAAATTTCTTCACTGAAAGGGTTGTCAAACACTGGAACAGGCTGCCCAGGGAAGTGGTTGAGGCACCATCCCTGGAGGTATTTAAAAGATGGACAGACGTGGTGCTGAGAGATATGGTTCAGTGACGGTTTTTGTCAGAGTTAGGTTGATGGTTGGACTCGATGATCTGAAAGGTCCCTTCCAACCTAGGCGATTCTATGATTCTATGAAATCCAACCTTGCCCAAAGGTGTCCTGTATCCCAAGTGCACATTCTCATCTTCAGCAGCCCCCTGTCCTTGCCAGCCCAGCACTGCTCCGACTTGCTCTCGCTGAGGGGCTTCTTACTCCTCTCCTGCTATCGAGCTTGCACCTATTTGTTTACTTCTTGGCTGTGCTGTAAATCCCTGCAGTACCCTTTTGCACAGCTATTTTTGGCAGGGAGAGGAGAGATGCTGGAGAGGGCTGATGGCACTCACAGAGCCACAGCTCAATCTGAACCCCTTTTAGAAACGGGGCTGGCCCCTGACTCAATTTATTCGCAGCAAAGTTTCACGCCAGCCACTGCCCCCCAGAGTCGGGGGTAAGAAATGACTGGCCCCTTCAAATGATCCCTGCTCATTCATGAGGCAATTCTTGGTTAATACCGAAGTTATTCACTCCTGGCTACTTGGGTTGTCCCGGAAGAAATTCACCTTGGGGGATTATGCTCTCACTAAAGGTTTTGATAAAAAATGAAAATGCCCTTTTGTTGTCTTGCAAGTCATGTTCACATGATGAAAACGATTTTATACCTAACTCTGCCTATTAATCAAAAAGGTGAGTACAATAAATAGTTTTTATCTTTTCTGCCAGAAACCTTACCTCCCTATGGTCCTAGCAGCTGATTATAAGAGAAGATGTAGACAAAAGAATAAGATCTCAACGACGGGTTTGATCAATGCGACAGAGACGAATTATTGTGGAGAACTCAGTGGGGGAGAAATAGAGCACTTTGATGCCAGGGAGAGGTAAGATTGCCTGAGTTTTCAACCTCCAGGAAAAAAAAGGTGAATGAAATAGCTTCATTCATCTTAATAAATTTATGTCCAGCATCTGGTTCTGAATGAGATTGATTTTCCTTTTCTATAGATATATATGTGTGTGAATATATACATATGTATATAAAAAATATGTATATATATCCCCCACACCATTGCTTTCATAAACCTGACTGTGAAACTACTGACTTTTTCCAATGCATCTGATTGCAAACTTAGGGTCAAGATGGAGTTTCTCCTCGGTAAAGCCATGGGTTTTACATCTACTAATCTGCTCACGGACAACCGCCTGAAATCATCACCCTGCCTTGGAATGGGAGGTGCTGGCAGGGTCACTGATTTTACAGCCAGGTTTTGCGGTGGTGTGTTGCCAGGACATCTGACACACGTCGTACTGTGGAGTTGGCTTCCCCTGGGAATCTGCAGGTCCTGCTAATTCTGTGGGTTTTGTCCTTCGCTTCATTAATGTTTTGCTCATCTGCAGTGATCACCCCCCACCTCCGTTCCCCCTGAATTCCTGGCAGTTTGGACATGCAGAATATCCAGCCGCTTCTCCTGCCCTAACAGGACATTTGAGCTGGAGGAAGAACTGACTACTGCAAAGGTAGGATGAGTAGGAAAAAAAAGCCACTAGTGGCATTTACCTTTCTGATTATTCCTTCTCGTCCCCAGTACTGTGTGTACATTTCCATTACAGGATTGCGTGTGACAAAGAGTAGTTAGATTTGCACTACAAATTTATCTTTAAATATACTCACATCCTCCCAGAGCCTCTCCAGGAGCGGATACGCTCTCCTGATGCTCCATGGTCTGTCATCCCTCCAGCGCCTGGAAATACGAGCACCGCCTGTAGCCTCTCTTCTCTTCTCAAATGCCTCTTTAAATATCACTTCTCTGCACCCTAAATCTTGAGGCGCATCAGTGAAGATGAGATCACCTACATTATCTGAAGCAGATCTCTAAGCTCATCGTCCAATTGTCTTTCCCATCGTACCTCTAACGGGGTAACGAATCCGGTGCCATGCACAGGGCTGGCCTCCAACACATAGTAAATTATTCAGCAGATAGAAATGAGGATGTATACAGGTGTCTTAATGGATACAGCACTGCTGTAGCTGTACTCTGGATATCTGAAAATAACTTTCTGCCATGAATGTTAAAATACCAGCTCACAATGTGGTGTTAAGAGAACAGATGGATATTTTGCCATGTGATGCAGCCTAGAAAACAGCTTTGATTTAGCGTACCACGCTTGTCTGACTTTTAAACTTGTATTAAACAGAATTTCATAAAGGCAAACTCCACATAAAAATCTCAAATAACAGGGCACTTGGCGGGAGGTTACTAAGCTATGAAAATTATTGATTCATTCTCCTTTCATTTCAAATGGGCAGATGTGTATGAATATTTATTTACTTTGAGGGCTTTTTTTAAGAGGGGAAAAAGGTCTTCAGTAGGTGTTTTGATTTCACAGCACAATCAAGGGAATTAGTATTACGTATAAAACAGTAATTAAAGCTGTTAGATTTCTGAACCCATACTGATGTAGGAGAACTTCCCTCCCCCCCCCATATAAAGCTGTTTCTTTTTGTTGCAGTGCTCCTGACGTTCAGCCTTTGAGATTATCATGTAGTGTTAGTTCATCGTCTCTTCAAAATTAATTTTGAAGATTTAACCACTTATGAACAACTGTCTCAAGATACTCTGGCATTATCGGCACCTCAGGTAAAGGCTTCATCCTTTTCACTAATTGGCTGACTTCTGTGAGCTATGTCTAGGTGTGCAGAAATAACGGCCAATTTACAGATGTTTGACGTGGGAAGGGCAGGAGGTTTTTGCATCAGCGGCTGATCCAGCTGTGTTGAGGTAAATGGAAAGATTTCCTCTGCCTTTTGCTGAAACAGCTCATTTATCGGGTCTTATGGGAGGGGATTCCTTGGTTCCTGGGCTCGTTTTGCAGACTTGGCATGAGAATGGGCTTCAGACCCCGCTGCTGGTGGTCTGGGAGTGCCCAGCACTCCTGGGTATGCAGAAGTTCCCTCTAATGACGCTCTTCAATGTAAGAAGCGCTAAGGTGGTCTTGGAAAAATCCCTCACGTGCCTGTGCTCTGCTTCCCGGATGCTTTGTGTCCTGAGCAAAGTTGTCTTATGGTGTCATCAGCTCGCGGAGGGCAGCTGTATTCTCCTTTCCCACATGTGCGGTGGCTCTGCAGAGGGCACGGTGCAGCAGATGACAAGACCCACCGTGTCCAAGGGGTAATGGCTGATGAGAAGGTGCAGGTCTGCACCCAGTGGCTCCCACAGTTCGACTCCCTCTTGCTAAGCCAACGCCAAAAATACCAAAAGGGTAAAACGTTTCGTAAGCAGAACTCACCAGCTCTTCTCCAGAAGTGCTGAAGACATCCTGAAGTCTATTTTGGAAACCGTGATGCTATTGAGGGCACGTGCACAGGTCAGACATGGTGTTGAGGCAGCGGGACAAACCCTGCAGCAACCTCGGAGAGCCAGGGCTGGAGCCGTGCCGCAGGACTGAGCCCCGCAGCCTCGGCGGGCAGCAGCCCTGCGCAGAGCACTTTTGCTGAGAATCAGGGAAAATATTTATCTTAGTCCAAGGCAGTTCAGAGAATAGTTTTGGATGGGCATGACAAGTACGGCCTTCAAGACATCAGATACTCCAAACAGATCAAAAAAAATGTTCCGGTCAAAATTACATGGATAATTTAGACAGTACTGTGTCTTCTAAAGCAACATATATTTCAATTATTTATCATATCGTACTACATTTATTCATACAATATACAATTATTTTATAATAGCATGTAATAATATATTATTAAATTGTACATATTAAGATACACCATATATATTTATGATATATTTGTTATATAGTTATTATATTTGTTATGTAGATGGCTTCCTAATTGGATGAATGGTCTTTCAACAATAATCTTAGGATCTGGAATCAGGTAAAATAGGGAATTATTGCTGTAAGAAAGGAGAGCATTAAGATCAGATCCTTTTTCTTTTGGACAGTGTAACTTTGGGGATGCACCATATGTGCTTTTTAAAGCTGGGATGAAGTAGGAGAGAAGAGTAGATTGCTCTCGATTTGGAAAATCATAGTCTGCCAGCATGATCTGTTTTTATGGATGAGAACCTTCAGTCTACAAAGTTCTTGTTAAAAGACTTTATCTCACTGACCAGATGGTGCAATTTGTCTGGCATTGACATTTGGGAATATCTGCTGAATTTTGCATAAGGACAACTGTTTTAATTATCCAGTGTCTTGCTGTGTTAATCTTATTTGTCTGCAGTGACCAACTCTTTTCTTATTCCTGGCGATGATGTAACTGTATTGTGTGTGCTTTTATCCAACCTTCTCATCCCTACTTTTTTATTGTCCAACCCGTGGATATTTCTTTGGGTTGAGCTCCTCCTGTTGAGGGGAAATGTGCTATGAAAAATAAACCAGATGTGCATGAGCCTGCGATATTTAAAATCTCCCTTCCAAGTTAATCCTTTCATCAGAATAAATGCGAGATCCTTTTAAGATGGGAGCAGTGTATAAGATTAGGGCAAAGAATGGGCTGTGAATCTTGGTTTTACTGCTGCAACAGAGATTGGATTTGTCGTAGCAGCTGGCGGTGTGACTGGGTTTCCCTGTTCAGGAAGGATGGGAAACAGAGAATATTTGTAGAAATATTAAAAAGTGGCTCTGTAAGACAGAAAAGCCATTGACCTTCTTTCCATTACCTGAAGGAAAAAGCGTTTACTGAGCTCTCTTGTGTTTTTGCAGGCTGCGGATGGCTGGGGCTGCAGCGGAGCAGATGGGATGCAGGGAAGGGGGGTTGGGGCTGCGAGCAGCGGTCCCCAGTCACCCGCGTGCGGTGGCAGCACCCTGCCCTCAGTGGGGACAGAGCTGTGGTTTGGTCATACCAGCAACGCACATCCCTCAGCCCTCCTCATCTCTGCCCCAGAGCCCCTCTGCCCATCCCACTGTCCCCCAGAAATAAAGGAAAAAGCACGAGTGGATTTACACCCAACAGACTCCCCCCCATGCTGTCCCCTGTTGTCCCATCTCGGGTTTGGATCATTTGTTACAGTTTAATTTAGGAAATTCAGGTTTAGGTTTGTGTGTGCAGAGGAAGCAGCTCATTACAGCTTAATTGCTCGTATTGCCTGGAGCAATACATCTGTATTGATACAGAGCAGCGCCGAAATGTGCTATCCATTAGAGCAAACCTATTAGTCCTCTATTATAATGGTAAGGTTTATTATTTAATATTTAGACTGCATTTGCAGTCACTCAAAGCAGAGCATCCTTTAGTTCCCCGCAGCAGTCCCTGCTTGTGCAGCCGCTCCGGAGGCAGCTCCGTGTGTACCACAGGCAGTGCCCAACCAGGGGCTTATGCAGCAAATGTGAAGGACACAAAAATGGCCTGTCCTTATGTGGAGAGATGCTGGGGGCACTATAGAATGCCATACCAGCATCCCATTGCCGCTGGGGCTCCTCTGAACAAGCCCGCGCCTGCTGCAGCATTAGCTGCTGGGAGGACGTGGTCCCCCTGGATGTAACGTGGCTGCCAGAGGGCTGTCACCTCCCCTTGTTATGCACATCTAAGAAATATAATGTGAACTGGGGCTTTCTAATGCCAATCCCCGAGCTCAGTGTGCCCACTGTGGCTCTGACAGTTTGCCAGAAGATCTGCAGAAGTAACTCCTCCTCGCCTGGAAGTCACCAGTCCTTGGCAGGGACGTGGCTGTGGGTGAGCCTGACTCCCCTTCTTGCATATTTTTAAAAGTTCTTTGCAGTCACTTTTGCTGCTTTTAAACACTGGGGCACTCAGGCCACAGCCTTTGTCTCCACCTTGGATTTTCCTGGAGATATTACAGTTTAATCAGGTAGGTTGGCAACTTGCTGCCATGCTAAGGCTACTGAATTTTGTAGCTGAGGATGTGTTTAATGTGCTGTTACCGCTGGAAACTGTGATGGATTATGTACAACAGCAATGGTACGCGACTGAACAACCAGGTAGTTAATTGCTGCAATTATAGCGTTTTATGAAAACGAATTGTGTTCATGGTCATCATTAGCATGATGAATTTCACACATGTTATTACTGGTCACCGGCACCACTTGTACCATCAATGGCCAGAGTCCCCTGCAAAAAAAACCCCTCCCCTTTCCTCCCCTCCTGTACATGGAGGAGATGGTGTCGTTAACGTGACAGTGCCTAATTGCTCTGCTGCCCAAGTTCAATACTTATATTCATTTGTACATATTACTCACATCTGAGTATTCCGTTACACGTTGCGTGGCTAGCTTTTGTAGATAAATTTATAGCTGGCTTTCTATGACCAGTCTAATACATGTAAATGCTGGTCTTAAATCTGCAGAGAGACTTGGGAGTGAGATGTTTTGGCAAATTGTGTAGAGCAAGTGAAATGACAGGAACTGGAAAGTGGGAGTGTTGCTTGGTACAAGATCCTTGACTCTTGTTGAGTGATAAATTTTCCCGTACTAAATAGCTGGCACATTATGTTACACGAGGTTGATGGGTGCAAATTATTGGCTTGGTTGTTTCTAGATGGAATGTTATTAGCTGTAGGGAAATATGGCAAACAGCCAGGAGCAGAGCATGAACTTCTGTGTACGTTGTCTTGAATTGCAAAAGCAAGTGCATGGGTATATTCGAATTGGCAATAGGAAAGTCACTACCGAAGTTATATTTAAAGTGAAGAGATTAAGCTTTTTCCGATACGGCCCTGAGACCTTGATCACACGGAGAATATCAGAATGCCATGTTAATTAGAAACAGCCTGTAATCAAATAGCTGGATTTCCTACCACGTTGAGATCCTAATATGCAGAATGCAAAAAAAAAAGATTGCAATTATGTGGTATGAAAACCTAGAGTAATAAATATTTCAGAGAGGATATTGAGCTCCATAGTTCAACCAGTCTGCAAAAAAACAAGGTGAGACCTCTTAAATGGATGGATAACCCCCTGCCCTCCTCATCTGCTGTGAGATTCTCGCACCTCCTTTCCATGCGCTGGATCCCTCCCAACAAGCAGAGGCTGATGTTGGGCCAGTGCCTGGGCTGGGCTGGCTGCTCGTGTTTTCCTCTTTTGCACTGACCTCCAAAATGTGCAGTGTTACACCAGCTCATACATATACAGCATCCCATTTTCATCGTAATTTATTTTTGGCAGTCAGTGTGCAAAAAATTCTGAAACCAAATGATTAGCTCAAAACCCCCTGTAATGTGAATATCCAGCAATGGAAATTTTTCCCTTTTCCCTCCAAGCTGAGGAACATTGGAAGTTGCTGTCTTTTTTTCCGTCTTCAATACCACTCAAGGTCTTCTGTCCTCATTTCTGAAGGTCTGCACCTATAGCCCCAAGCAAATTATTATCCCAGTGATGTTTTATTCACTGTAGTGCTGCCAAATGGAAATTAATTTCTTTTGTGTTAATGAGTAGTAATTTGAGCATTTGGAAAAATCCTAACCTATGGAGAAGCAAAAAAGTATTAAGAAAGAAAGGAAATGAGTGCCAGAAACGAAGGAGTCCCTGTGCCACAGATGATAGGTTATCCAGCGATGCAAGTCACATCTCCTGCAGGACGCTGGGATGCAGGACAGGGAGGATGCTCCGTGGGTCTGCCCGCAGCCCTGCTTGTGCCGTGGTACCCAGGGAAGAGTGGCTCCCAGGTGTCGGCTGGGTTGTAAAAGTGACTGACGCCACTTTTACTGACTCTCCTGGACGTGTTGTGCCAAAGGCATTGAAAATGCACTCTGAGATTAATGTCAATGGTATCTTCTAAATGTAAGAAGTTAATAATTTATTAGTCTGCAGTCAGTCCGTGCTCGGAAAGCGGCTCCAGAGAGTGACATGTGCATCAGCACAGAAGTGTGCGGTGTGAGAGTCTCTCTTCCTCCCGGCCACAGGGGCTTTGCTCTGGTGTCCGTCCCCCTTTGCGAGACCTGCTCTGATGCTCCTTTAGACGCATTTTCTTCTTCCCAAATAATGCTGGCTAAGCCTCAGATAAATTATTAACTAGAGAGGACAATGACCACTGTTAAAATGGGTAGTTTTCTTCCCACGAGGAATCAGGGCTTAGCGTGTCCTTAGTCTTCCAAGCAAAGGTCCCCTGGATTAAGAAATACGGGCAAGACTGGTGTCTCTGCTGCTGGACCTACTGCTCTGCTGAGCCATACTTGCTACGGTCATTTTGAATTTAAAATGTGTCATATGATTCATGGCTAATGGTACAGTTTGCCAGAGTGCTTGTGTGAATCATGGATTTCCATCGGTTAAGAAATGGGTGTAGAAGGGTGTTTGCTGCCATTGGAGCCAACGAGTCTCTTTCTTAATGATGTTACTGATGGCCAGCTGAATCCCTGGGAGCATGTGCCTGGGTATGTGGCTCACTCGGACCAAAAATGGGGCAAGAAACACTGTTGAGATGAAAATGATGCCTCAAGGTGGCAATAGAAGATGCAGGTGAAAAAGGGCACGTGGCATGGTGTTCTCTGTGGGGTGGGTACGAGGTGGGTGTCCACTGAAGAGCAAGATGGAGGAAAATTCCTGAGCATGCTTTTTGTCAGTGGAAACTGCGAGCAGAACAAAAAACATTATGTAAAATACACGCGAAGGATTCTTTGTGAAGCCAGAGGGGCGAAGGCTGCGGCGAACAGAAGAGCTGCCTCAGAGGACTTTTGGCACTACACGTGCTCCACATCCCGGACAGCCTGGCTGTGGAAAGCTCTTTTGAAATCCCTTTGAAAACCATCGGTGTCGTACCCTGTTTGGCTCAAATGAGGAAAATGTTCTCACCGAAGCATTCTGAAATTCATGTAAATGAGGTAAAGTGGGGGCTGAGAGATTGTCTCTAATGTTAGGTGGGATAAGAGCTGCTGAAGACCCTCTGCTGAAGCATGGATGGAGTGCCAGGTTGGTCCGGTCATTTCTTGAAGACTGGGAAACGGGGGTTCGAACTTGATTTCTGTTCCCTGGTGCCCAGCGTTTGTTTAGAAACACTGAGCTTTGAAATCATGAGTGTGTGGAAACAGTTCAGAAATACTGAGTTTCTCTGTGTGTGTCAGTGACCAAATATTGAATATACAACGAAAACAAGAAAGCTTTGACTTGAGGTTTTGAATGTGGCACATACGACATGCGCAGTGCAGCTGCTCTGCTTCATTAGTGATCGCAAACGTTTCATCCATTCCACTGCCACTAAATAGCTTGTTTTTACAGACAAGTGGGCTTCTGCCACCTGCCTTATCAGCCAGGAATGGCTTAAACGGTGTTTCCTGACAGAGGAACGACCATCATCGTCAGCAGAGTTGTAGTTAACAGCTGATGATGAGATCTCCTCCTGCGGTTCCTCCAAAAAGCAGAGATGTATTCATCAGTAGGAGCATTTGCTCGAAGAATAATGTGGCACAAAGACGTGGTGTGATCCTGCCAGCTGGGCTGGGTTCTGCAGTCAAACAGCTCGAAAACATGTTCGCTGAAAAAAACCCCTTCTGAAAGAAGCAGAAAAACTTCTCTGTACAGAAACCGGGCGGTTTTGCCAAGCTGCAGCCAACTTGTTTTCAGGGCATGCCAAATATTTGTTCGCAGTCGAGGCAAACATGCTGATCTGGTGTCAATAAATGTCTTGATTCAATTCAGTATTTGAAAACAGCGTGTTGGCCACAGCCAGATTTGTTGGTGTCATCAGAGCCGGTTCTTACACAAACTGCTTAAACCGTGCTTTTGTTTTGACATAACTTACAAGATCATTTTTCATCACTACCAGTAACGGCTTTGAGAAATCTCTGGAGTCGACAGTCACGTAGACTTACTGCGTTAACACTGCTGGTTCTATGAAATTGTGCTGGATTTTGTTTTCCTATGAAGATGTTTGGTGCGGCTTTGTGGGTAGCTGCTCTATGTAAAACAGCCTGAGGAAAACTGGCTATAAAATCCTTTTGTACCGTTAACAGAAATTCATAGTCGTTACTTCGCTGTTTCTGCTGAAGGTTTTTTTTTTTACCTTTTTAATAATAACAATCTTTAACTTTTCATTTTAAATTTCCTTTGTCTGTTATCCTTCATGAACGTGTGTTGCTGTGTGCCTCTGCAGTGACATTCGGTATCAATTCCCGCGCCAGAACAGCCATCTCACAACCCAGGTGTCACAGAGCATCACTGCTCTGCTCCGGTCTCTTTTGCACCGTGGCCTGATTTGTAACAAAGCTGAGTGACCTGCAGGCTCTGCTGACTTCAAGCATCCCACAAGTATTTTAGAAATGTAAAGACAGAACTGAATATATTGTTTTATTTTATTTTTCCCCAATTGAAATAGAAAAGGTGAAGAGCAAGGTAGGAGCTTCTTTTTGTCCGGCACCTTGGTAGCTATACAGGAATTTAAGATTATTAAGTTCTTCAGCCAGGAAAAATAACAGTAGCTGTCCAGCCATCATACTGAATATATATATACAGGTGTCAGCTTGAGGCTTTGAAAATGCCCAGGCTGGACTACAGTGTGCTGATTTGTTCACTCCTGCAATCACATACGTGTTGTGGATTTATATAAAAATTGTATGAAATATTTATACAGAATTTTTTAGCAAAGTCTGCCTCTGTATTGCAGGCTATACAGTACTGCAGCTTTCTGGGGGAAAGCAAACCTTCAGTTTAGTAAATCATAAAATGGGATCACTTCCCACGTTGGTACAGGCTGAATCCAGTCCTGATTTAGACAAGAGGACTGACATCTTCTGGCGAGCCGTGCTCCATTTTTCGGTCAACGTAGTTTGCAAAATTGGCTGGGTCAGGTCTTGCCCTGCAAATTGTTACGATGTGGATATTATTCATAGAAAGGAATATTGCTGTTGGCATGAAGGAGATGTCCTTGTTATTATGGACTCCTTAGGAGGACAGGAGTCTGCAAGTTTAACTCAAATAACAGAGCGCGCGTCTTGAACTTTTTATTCCATGGAAAAAAAATGATTGGGGAAATCAAATAATTGCTGGGCCTTATGGAGCTGGTAAATGGCACTATGCAGGGTCTGATCCTCACCAGCGCATCGTCAGGCGAGTTTTTCTCCCGGCGATGTGACATGCTGGCAGCGGTAGCACACAGTGTGATGTCCTACTCGTCACAGAGACTTTCTCCTGCTCTTGTTTGAATCCTCGCATTTGTGTTTGCTGTGTAAATTTACATCATGTGGTGTGAGACCGAGGTGGGGTAGGGAGAAGTACGTGCATGTGCAGTTACGTTTTGCTTTAGTTAGGCTGCCTAAAAATGGGTGAAACAGGCAATTTGAAATTCATAATAATTAAATGGCATTAGATCTAGCTTTTCAGAGCTTTGGCATGACTCACTGTGCACAGACTTACAAGAAACAACAAATGCAGTATCATTCATTCCTTTCTGCTATTTTAAAATACGTGGGGGGGGGAAAAAAAGTCTCATCTAGAACCCACTGAAGTGAATGGGATGACTTCATTAATTTAAGGTGATTTTGGTTTATATTTTAAGATGTTACATAAGAGCTGCCCACATCCTCCCCCTTCCCCGAGCAGTTGGAGGAAAGCTGAGCACACGCTCCCCTGCGTCGCGTGTCTCTTCTGTGTGTACGAGAAGTGAAGTTAACAGTTGGTTAATTCATCATTTAACTGCAAAAGGTTGGTGGAATAATTTACTTGAGAGAGACTAATGGGTAAACCAACACTGGTTTGTGCCAGAAGCTTTGGCAGGTTACAGATTAATACAGAGGGCACGGTGGTTTTCAGATTTTTCGAAAAGCTGACCTTTCGGGATCGCTCTAAAGTAGTATTCTGTCTTTGGTCTCTACTTGTCCATAGTAAGAGGTAATTTCTGCAGCTTTTAAAGTGTTTTATTTCTCATGCTTTAAAAAAAAAAAAGGAAAGCCTTTTCAACTCCACGTTTGTTGAGTGAGTTTCATTTTAAAAGTCGCTGAGATTGAAACAACGAAAAAACTTCTTGGGTATGATTTTGAGAGTATTGCAGGGTTGCTGCAATGCCTGCTGCCATCAAGGCTGGGACTTGCTGCCTTTGACCACGTCTCAAAAACTTCTTGTCTGTGTCGGGAGTAAAACTTAGTAAGGGGGTTGGGATATTAGTGGGTGATCCATCAAATTAAGGAGCACGTGGTGCCGCAGCTCCTGTGCCGTGGGGCTGGCTGGTGTCAGGGGCTCTGCGGGTCCCCCCGAAGCTGCGGTTTGGATCCAGCAAACGTATGGGGGATGTTGTGTTTTATTGGTGTTGCCTCAAATGACCACGTAGTGATAAACAAGCTGTACCAGAGCCTGAACCAGCCGGGCATCGCAGGCAGGTGGGAGCACGGTTGTCTCCTTAGCACTCATCTCTCAGATGCTGAAATTACCCCGGGAAATGTCCTGGCCTCCAGGAACGCTGACAGCCAGAAGAACCAAGCGGCGCTTGAAGCCCTGGTTCCTCCCCTGTTTCCCCTAAGGAATTTTGCTTGTGCATTTGGAGCCACGAAAGGGCTGTAGCACTGAATTTCTTTTGATGTAGGAGATATTTAATAGCATTGCTCACATGGAAATAGGCTTCCCCGCTGTCGCCTCTGAGGCAGAGGAGATATTGCTGGCTGAGGGATACAGAGAGAGGATTTGAATGATTTCCACATGAGAAATCCACTTGGATGGTTGTTGATCTGAAAAGAAAGCTGGTTTCTAAATTCTGACTTCGTTTTCCACAACTTTGCTACTCCTCTGCTCTCACGTCTCCCATTTTCTTTGTAAATGCAGATTGACATCCGTAAACTTTCTGCCTATTAAAATTGTGCCTTTGTCAGCATCTCTTCCTGCAGGATAATTTCTAGAAGCTATTCCTTGTCTTCCACAAGTCTAATCTTAGACAATAATCAAAACCAGACAAGTGCTTTTTCAGTCTGGAAAGGCATAAATAAGTAACCTGTACTTGTTAAACTAGGCACTGTAAAAATGCTGAGCTTTAAATCATTGTCCTAGTAACTATTGTCATCATTGTCGTTATTAGATGACATAAGATTTTATTGCTGATAATTTGGAGGCTTTGATACATTTATTTGAACTGACTGCTCCTTTGGCTAAGAATTATTGCTTAAATTCCTCTCATGGGCTTTTGCTTCTATAAAAAGATTGTTGACCTTGAAGCTTTTACTCGATTTTGAATTCTTATTCAAATGCAAATACTAGTAACCGAGAGAAAAAGATGTAACTTCCTAAGCAGATGTTCCTTTTGAGTTCTGGGGACCTTGTACAGAAAAGTCGGGTTTTGTTTGCATTGTCAGAGACCCCCAGCCTCTCTCTGTATCCTTTTTTTAAGAGTAGGAAGGTAAAGCTTGCCTTCTCATAAACAGATGTTGATGGCGTTTAAGTGCTTTGACTGCTGAAGACCCGCACTGTGCTGTTTGATGGACCTCTTGGCACGTGTGTGGTTCGGTTTGGATGATCATGTCCAGGAAAGGGTATTACCAAGGCCAGTACTGCTTACCTCCTGCTTTGCTTTTTCTTTCTGCAGTTTTCCAGATCTTTCAATACTGGATGTGTCTATGTCGCCTTTGCAGTAAGCTTTTCCTCTTACCTTTATTTGGTGAAGAGTAAGAGTGGGCTTCTGGTGCTTCTTCAAGACTAACTTTCTCAAAATTAACAATAGTGAATGTGAGCCTTGGTTTTACCTAACTAGCTCTCTCAAAAATGAGATTTCAGGGCTTTTGAGGCAATTATTTGGTGATAAATCACATTTCCCTGCCCACGGCAGGGGAGTTGGAACTAGATGATCTTTAAGGTCCCTTCCAACCCAAACCATTCTATGATTCTATAAGCTAGAGCATCAAAGCAGAGGTGGGGATTTCCCTGCTCTCCCGAGGGCGTGCCAGGTAATTTTTGGCAGGTTACATCTACCTCACTGAGCATTTGTCCCCCATCTGCACAGAGGTGATAGTGCCAGCTTTCTTGGTGAACCAATCTCAGTTTTGCTGACAAAGCAGTGCGCACTTTACCTGTAGTAATTGCGTGTTTAGGTGCTGTGCTCGTTGGAGTCTCACTGAGATACTGAACATCTCCAAGTCCTGCTGCAGCTTCAGCCTCAGCTGCTCCCCAAGCCCTGCTCAGCACCGGCCACCGCTGACCTTCGGAGGCGGCAGCAGGCGTTTTGCAGGGAAGGTTTGCATGTGGATCTGATTCTTATGGGAAGAGAAAGATTTAGTTTACTTTGTTTTCTGTTTTACTTAGTTAAAATTTTGTGGATCCTGGGCTTTCAAATCGGTGATTTCTGTAAGGACAACTCCAAGGACCTTGGCATAATAAATGAGCGTCTGCCCCCCGAAGCAGCTCTGGAGTCTTCTGCAGAGATGACCCACTCTCCTACATGCAAATGATAATGCCATGAATGCCCGTGAGAGGCATTGGTGAATAAACCCATAAAGAAAAATGGCTGGATTACAAGCGAAAAGCTCTTATTTACATTACAAATGGTAAGAAGTGACAGAAGTCTTAAAAAATATGAACATAAGAATTTAAGAATTTGTGTGCTTATTGAATCCCTGTCAGGTGCAGCAGCATAACACACAGGGTAAACGTGATTTTTATTAGGAGATCTCATGAAGATGTTCAACTAATTAAAACTCAGATCTATTTCTTTGGTAGTGCATTCATCTTGTCCAGTGAGGAGAGTGTTTAAAGGCCCTTTAGCAAACAACAGAGGCCTGGACAGGCAGCTAATCGAAGATTTCTAAAAATAAGCTCCAAGTTTGTGAACTGATGTAAATTGTAATGCTCCAGGAGGTGGGTGCTTCTCTGAGAGGAAAGTCTTTGACCTGAGTGTGTCCATGTGTTTGTGCATCCGCGCTGGCCGGTTCCCAGCCGTGATTATTTCAAGGTGTTTTGTTATTTCTACAAGAACACTTCTGTTTCCCCCTCCCGTGGCTGCTGTTGGGAAGAGGCGATGGCCAGGACCCAGCTGCAAGCGGGCCATTGCGCTACTCACTTCCTGACATTGTGTTGCGTGAAATGGTGTGCTTTTAGGTGATGTGCCTATTCAGCTGTGGTAATAACAAAGAATGATTTAGGAAACAAATTAAGAAGACTTGGATAACAACATATAATAGTGCCAGGCAGTGTAAAAGACTCTGGAGAGCTCCGAAATGTCATGGTTTCATGCAGTGTGCAAATAAGGATGAAATTGAAAATCAGCTATTTTAGGAAAGGTAACTCTTAATTTGCATGAAATAATAATCAAATAATTATCAGACCACCTTAAACAGCAATATTGAAGGTCACTTAACTGCACAGAATGACACAATGCAATAAGGTATACCTGGCATAAATTTTTAAGTACAATTACCGATGGGATTTGTTAATTTTTATTTTGAATAATCACATGTATGTTTCTATATAATAATTGACTTTAGTCTGCAAACATCTAAAAATGTTTGACTCTGAAATGGTTCTGGAGTACTGAACTCCAAGTCTTAGCCTGAAACTGTTAGAAACTGAGGCAACGCATAAATAGGACACAAAGATTTTCAATTGTTTTTAATCAAGCAAGTCAAGACTAATGAATCCAATGATAAAAAGACTTCTCCTTGTGATGGCTTGTAGGCTCTGGTGGATAAAAGGCCAGATGAGTCAAAGTCCTCACATGCATAATTTTAAAATACTCCTTTGTTTATGAAAAAGAGGACCCCTTTGTTCCAGCGAGCTACTGAAGTGTGCTCTGTGAATTGCAGACGGTAGGAGACGATTGCTTCCAAAGGGCCATTATCACAATATGTCAACGATGATCACTGACTGCTTTGACGTTCTCCGCCTAGCTCTTGCTTTCCTTCCCATGAAAAGGTTGTATTCTTGGCAGCATACAAAAAAATATGTGTCTGGTCAAGTGTGGCGCAAATGAGTTGAACTTAATGGTCAAAAAGTGGAAGGCCACTGGTTTTAGATGATTTTTAACGGCGGCACTAACGTGTCAAAATTCTTGGCTCGGGAATCAAAGCTGAAATAAGCAATAAAACAATTTTGTCTGTTTATGTTAAATGATTTAAACTAGGTATCCTATATTAGGCTCAGACAGAAATTTGAGTATTATACCAGTAATGTGGTCTCTAAGCAGTACATTTTGTTCATAATTATTCTTCACATCCATGCCTCATATGATCTCTTTTATTGGAGTTAATGGCAAATACTCTTAGGTAATAACAGGGGTGCAGGTTAATTATTCAGTAACTACTGTTAAAGAATGCAATGTTTCCACTCCTGGTACAAAAAGGCTTCGTTTTCCATCATGTCATTAAATATCCTCACTTAGAGTCCTGAGAATGAAGCATTGCCTCTGATTTAGGATCATCAAAAAGGACATAGTTTCTGCCTTTATTTAATTGACTTGTGATTTAATGTTAATGAAATCCATGTATCCCCGCTTTTATATTTTAAACCGGAACTTGTCTGGGTTATATCTGAGTCAGTGAAACCTGGCTGTGGTGCACTTGGGCAGTGCATCTCTGTTGACAGCGATGTCCCATGCGAAGCCCAGAGTGCTGAAGTTTACTAAAAGCAACATGTTGTGGTCTGGACAACATGGGTTGCAGAATAAGATCCATCCCTGTGCACATGTTCATCAAGGAGGTTGTAACCAGGTGGGGGTCGGTCTCTTCTCCCAAGGAACACATGGTAGGACAAGAGGGAATGGCCTCAAGTTGCACCAGGGGAGGTTTAGGATGGATATTAGGAAAAATTTCTTCACTGAAACTGTTGTCAAGCGTTGGAACCGGCTGCCCAGGGCAGTGGTGGAGTTGCCATCCCTGGAGGTATTTAAAAGTCAGGCAGACGTGGTGCCGAGGGACATGGTTTAGTGGTGGTTTGGGCAGTGTTGGGTTGATGGTTGGACTTGAAGATCTTAAAGATTCCTTCCAACCTAGGTGATTCTATGATTCTATCTGAGAAACCCTGCATCACTTCAGCTGTTAGTGTTCAAAAACCTATATGGGGTTTAAATAGTCAACTAAAGGAGGGAAGAGTCACTGTGGTAGGTTGCTAGAAATGTGGTTTTCCTGCATTGAGTGTCCCTCCACTGCCCCCATATGTGCCTGGATACTTGTCTGCTGGGGCTCTGGTGGGATGAAGCCGCGAGGGTCTGCACCCTGGGCAGAGCCCAGTGGGAGAGCAACGCTGCGACCGCTCAGTGCTGAGATTTCACGTCACCGCTGCTGATGGGTGTTCCTCGTCTCCTCTCTCCCAGCTGCAGCAGGGCTGGAGGGTGCAGAGGGAGGAACCTGCCTGTTGCACCCGTAGGGACTCCTCCTGCTTATACAGTCATTCCTCCCTGGCTTTTGTGTCTCTGTGTGTGCAGGCTATAAACCTTTCAAATGGTCACCTCTATGCTATTCCCCAGACTTCTCCAAATGACCTTTAGATTGTAATAAGTATGCTATTACTTCAGTCTTTCGAAATACTGGCAAGACTTACTTTATATAGATTTGTTTCTTCCCTCAAGGTAAGTTCTTTTCTGCTGTGACACTGAGAGCTTCAGTCAACAGCACCCTCTGGATTTACCTGTCCCGCAGGTGGATGTTCGATGTTACATACCTTGCTCTAAATGTCCCTACAGGCGCTATGAGGGGCCCTTGTGATAGTGGGACAGCTGAGCAGGGAGCCACGAGAAGTCTTCTGTCACTGGGGGTGATGGAAAATTTGGCAAGGACCTTTGGGACAAAGAATATGGAAATCTGGAAGGGAGAGAATTATTCCCAGCTCAGAAAAATGAATTAGTAAACAGATAAAGTAATACAAGGTGTTTATTTGCCCCACCTCCCATGGGGGAATTGTGCCCCTCAGCCCCACCACAGGGCTTGTCCTGCTGAACCCACTGCTGTTGTGGGGGTCAGGAGGGGCTCTCCTCTGCCTTCTTCCCCCTTGTCACTGCATGTAATTCAGAGTGACCACAGGCTGCAGCAAAGTAATAGTGATTCTTTTCCCCGAGGGACAGGCCTTTGTAGCAATGTTTAATTAATAATAATAATAATATTAATAATAATAACACAAAAAAATCCTCTCAACCCGTCTGTCTCCTGCAGCTTAGGTGAGCATTATCACAGAGACAAAACTGGGGGCACTGGGGTTAATTAACTTGCTCCGGGCTGGTGTTTGAGCCAGACGGGATCTTCAGTCAAGAAAAGCCCACAGTCAAATGTGAGGAAATTAGAAGTGCTGCAGTCTCTGCGGAGGCCATGTAGGCAGCCACAGCAAGGTCACAGAAGGCACTGAAACAGCAAAATGAGAAATGCATGTACAACGCACAAACAAATGAAGCTGGAAAAGAGAAAGAAAAGGTCTTGGGAGGAAGACAAGGGTGTATTGTGGGATTTAACTGAAAACTAACACTTTTTCCCTTGTCCTTCTTCCCCCGTAGGCGAGGCCAGATCGTCGGGATACGCGGGGCTGCTGGGCTCACACCACCTCCTCCTGCCTCTGGCCTGACTGCAGATAAGCAGCCTGTGTCTATGATAGCTCTCTTCATCCCAAAATATGCGCAGCAAAGTACGTATTTAATGTAATCAGCCTGTAGGCTATAGATCAACAGCATTTTCTGCTTTCTGCAGCTTCTCGAATGAGTCATGTTTTCCTCTTCATTTGGATGTGCGCATCCTCTAAGCCAGTTGATAAATCATTCTTCCCTAACTCAATTAAATGTGGTTGTATTTTCCTATAGTGCTACAGTTTAATTCACAGCATTGCAGCGAATGCACTGTAACAAGGCTTCTTATACGTTATTTGTACAATTCGCAGTTTTGTCTAAAAGAGTTACTGCTGTAAAGTGAAATAGGAATTTCTACAAAGGAACAACTCGAGCTGCACCTTTAATAAAACCTCTCAGATCAGTGCCTGGAGGATGCTGAACGTCAGCAGAAGACCTCTGAGCTATGCCCATTCACCCTGAGGTACCTGGGTGCTTCAGAGGTTGAGCTCATGATTTGGGTGGGAACTTTTGCTGGACACAAATTGTCACGATTCATTCCAGTCATGGGGAGTGGTGGCACTAGGCTCAGCCCTGTTCAATATACACCCCCAGACTTCCCATTGCTGCATCTTGAAAGAATTACGTTCCATCAGATGATGATCTCCGTTTTCTCATCTGACACTGCAGCCTCTTTTCTACAGCAAGGTATTATCAAATTGTAAAATTTGTTCAAATTAACATCTGAAGCCCTCTTCCATTTTGGGGGCTTTGAAAGCTTGGGTGATATATCAATGACCAAATGTAATTGCTTTCTCTAAAATATGGCTTTCTACGAGGAAATCTGACTTGGATGTATGTAGTGAATGATTTAATTTATATAGAAGCAATGGGTCTGAAAAAGGAGGAGGAGGAAAAGTTGTGATATGGAGGCTGAATTCATCTTAAGTTACGAATAACAGATGACTCACTTGGGAATATTTTTTGCTAGATTTAAATTAAATCTCATCAAATACGTGATAATTGGATATATTTATAAACCTGCAAAGCCTACTCAAGGGGATTTCAGTAATATTGTCAATAGTACAGGTTAACCATAAAACTAGTCAGAATTAATTATTGCAAGCAGTTGTACCTGGCTGCAGTGGTAATTTGTTATAGTAATCCCTGGAAACTGAGGTTTTAACAGTCTGTCTTCTCATTCTACATTTGGCTTTTAAATTATCTCCCAGAAACCTTCTTCTTGGCTCCATGAAGTAAGGGCTTCCCACCAGTCTGGTTCAAAGTACTTTTAGGAGCTTTACTCATCTGGATCAACTTGTCGTTTACCAGGAACTCCAGAACAGCCAAGTTAACGACTCATAAGACTGGCTTCCTAGGCACTGCTGTGTCCCAGCTAGGTCTTCTGAGGCCTGAGTGATCTGATACTTTAAATGTAATCAGGACGTTCATGCACCTGACGGTGATCCTGTGCGGTCCTGTTCCTGCGTCACACTGGCTGCCCAAGCGAGGGTTCTGTCCTTCAGCTGGCCAGGTATTTCTCATGGCACCTGCAGGAGCTCTGAGGAAGGTAGTGAAGGGAAATTTGATGGAGTTGGCCAACAAATCCAAATCTTGGTCATATTTTCTCTCCTGGTCAGAGAAACCCGTTGGTCTGAAAACTTTTCAGTCTTCTGCTCTTGCGATGCACGAGCTGCTGTGGTGTTTGCAAGGCTCTTGCCAGATGACAGGGAACAAAGGACCTGAGGCACCTTGCAACCTCAAGTACTCATCCTTTTCTCCTAACATTTTGTGTCGGGTTGTCTAGAATTTCTTCTCCACTAAATGGTACAAGCTGTCTCACCCTCTGCCCCTCTGTTGTTTCTTTTAACAGAAGAATAGAGTTATGATTATTTCAACATGGTCTACAAACCCCTGGTTCCGTTGAGTTATTCTGGCTGCTCTAGGTCGTGTTTGCCTCATCTGCATGCAGTGAGGCGCATCTCCATTGCTTTAAGGGCTGTAACATTCTCTACTGATGAAAATAGTTAGATATTTTTTTTTCCTACAAATTATCAGGTCATTTAAAAAAATGAGCTCATTTTAATCTAATTCTGCATGTGCAACTGTCTGGAGAGTTATTTTCTGGTCCAGTAGTTGCAGTTTGCAATTATTATGTTTCTTTTAAGAAAAGGAAAGTAACAGCTCTATATTTTATGTGAATTACTAGTGATCTTTCAGAAAAACTTGTGTTTAGGATAAGTAATAGAAAAAATAAGAGGCCAAATGGATAGTAATGTGGTCTTGAAAAAGCACAGAGGAAGTAGGAATATATGTAAAGATTACTAAAATATTAACGTTTGACCACTTATGCATGAATATTTCAATTAAAAAACATGTAATTCTTATTGAAGTGAAATCAACAGTTCCTAACTAACCATGGCTTCCGATCGTAAAAAGGCAACATTTTTATTCCATTTACTGAATTGCTGCGATTCATGTGTGGATTCAGACATGTCTGCAACCCATCTCCTGCATCTCTCATGTAGGTCTTGGATTTGAAGGGGGGGTGTCAAGAGGTGCCTCAAGTACTTCAGTTCATTCCCAGCAGGAATGTGGACATAGGAGTGCGGTATTTTCCTTTGGATTTACACCCACATTTTCAGTACTTTTTGAGTACAAGATGCCAGTCTGTGTGTCTTGTCCAAGAGCTGCTAGTACAGGCACGGCTGAAGGTCGTGTCCGATTTCAATACGCTTTTAAATTTGACGCTTACTTTGTGCATTTCCACGGAACTTGCGACCAATTTGAACACTTCAAATTCAGCAGCGTTTTGTCAGTTTATTTACCAGAAAGAAAAGCTGGTGACTAGAATATGTGCTTAAGGCTGTCTTAGATTTCATGTATATTTTCATTTGAGGGCACAAATCAACATTTCTGTTCCTAGTATAAAAAAGTTCCACCCATAATTTTTTTGTATCAGAGTTTTAATCAGATACATTATTGACTTTAGAAGTGTTGGTTGGGCCCTGGAGCCAGGCGTGTGGCAGGGAGCCTGGCTGTGGATGTGCGTGGAGTTGTGTGTGTGTGTGTGTGTGTGTGTGTATGTTTGTGGAGCGTGTGTGTGTTCGTGGAGGGGTTGGGTGGTAGGGGAGCGGGGAGGTAATCTCAAGGGAGGAGGGATGGGTTTCCCGTTGATTGCTCAGGGATGCCCTATGCTCAAAAAGAGCTTAATCATGAATGTGCTTCCCGTGGTGCGCTGCCCAGAGCGTGCACCATTTCTAGCTGTCCTCTGCTCCCCTGTCCCGGGGAGCTGATGCCGGAGCAGGGTTGTGTACCTGCTTCCCAGCTATTACTTCTTACCCGAAAAAAATGCACGTGTCGACTTCTATTAATACACCTGTCTGCAGCCATTCCCAAGTACATATACCCCTTACCAACAACCTCAGAGCCTAATTTTGTAGATATCTCATGCAAACAGGCAGAAAATATCCCCTGCATGATAGAGGTGTCATCCACAGAGCAGCTGTGAATCTCCTGCCAGGGGCTTCCCAGCCGGGGTGAGTCGTCACCTCCAAATGATGAATTATGCTCTTCCAAACGAGCCACGCTGCATCAACATTGTAGAGAAACCTCTGGAGCATATGGCCTAAGCTGTTGGAACATTTTCTTGTAGAAACAGCTGCTGCGTTGCTTTGCTTTCCTCTCCCTGGCATTGGGAACAGGGAGAGAGAGGAGGGCGAATGCAAGGAATTACGATGCTTGGAAAGGAGGAGAATGAGACTGAAAAGGCTTGGGAGATTTGAGACCGCCACCAGAGGAACTGAATGCTGAAACCAGGGGTAGTAAATACTTCTGGTCTTTTTGATGAGATTTAAGATTTACCAAAGAGGATTTTTTAAAATGTTTTCTGTGTTAGTAAGCCAAAGGTTTTTGATACAAAAAGAGGTGCTTTCAGAAATTTAATACAGATTGTCAACAATCTGTCTAGTGTTTAACAAAGGGAGTGGGTTAATCCAGCGAGTGCGAGACAGGAATACATGATAAAAAGCATCAGTACCTGAGGGAGCGATGCAATGCAGCACCGGGGAGCAGAAGAAGCAGTGAGAGGATTTTCTATAGCTTTGCATGGGGATTTCTGGATTTACCGAACCCTGTGTAAAGCACGTGCCCGTAGCCCTGCGCATCCCTCCATTGTCTGGTTTGAATTGGTGTCGCTGAACTTGGTTCTTGTTTGTATATCCTGGTGTAAATCAGGAGGGACATCGGATATGACAAAATCGTAGTTCTCTGCAGGGTCCAGGGTGGTGCTGGGTCTGGATCACCAGGTCGCTGCCTGCAGACATCCATGCCCTGTGGGTGTGTGTGCCTAGATAGAAAAGAATCATGGAATCACAGAATGGTTTGTGTTGGCAGGGACCTTTAGAGGTCATCTAGTCCAGTCCACCTGCCATGAGCAGCAAGAGACCCTTTTCCTTCTCGCCGTGGCTTGGGGCTGCAGGGCCGGGCGGCGCAGGGGACAGGCTGCTGCACAAGCAGGGATGCGGTGACCACACACACCCTGGGTGCGGTTTTGGGTACCATTTGACTGTGATGCCCAGTTCACCTCCCAAGAGCTTGACAGCACATGGGTCTGTGCACTGAAAAGCGCCCTATTCTCATTTCAGCATCTGCAGCCTGAAAATTCAATATTCACCCAGCTTAAAAATAATTGTTTATTTTTCCTGCACCATTAGGTTGTGAGAGATGAGCCTTGCGAGGGGCAGGTCAGCATTTAGAGCAACAGGACCTTACGGTAGGTTGGACCAGCGTGCGAAAAATGTGTCACTAAATGAGAGGACATGCTATGGGCATGATCCACAGCACTGCTCCTCTGAGATCTCTTAATATACTAGAAGTAAGTATTAGTACAAATGAGTTTCGGAGCTGATGGTTTCTTAATTAGATTTTAGCATTCCATTGTTAATTAATTTACTGAAATGTTCCAGGATGTTTTCCCACACTGCATCTGTCCCCCCTGCGCTCCTCCCTGAGGAGCAGCCGACAGCAGTGAGTTGTAGCGCGAAGTAATCTTAACAACAGCCACATGTCGTTTCACCAGTTGAGTAAAAGAAACAATGACAGAATATTTGTTCTCTACAAAATATACAGCGACTGAACAGCTTTCTTAACAAATGAATGGCAAAGTTTAAATAACCATGTCAAAATATCCTTTCGAAAAATTTCTGATTTGGTTGCCTAATTGTTGTAGTTTAGTGTAGTTTCCTTCTGAGAAACTGTATTATTTGGGAGGCCACCCAAGATCCCAAAGGTATGACTTGATTTCTGCAGATGTGAAGTTTTCTTACAAAGGAGGAGATCTAGGAGGTTTTTGTCACCAGCCAAGAGCTCGTTCTGAAGCCTCTTACATCGATAAAATCTTACCTCAATAAAATCTGCTCCCCACTGGTTTTCATGCTGGTTAGAGTGTATTACAGAAAAAACACTTCTGTCTTGATTATAGTTATTTAGCCTGGAGAAAAGGAGGCTGAGGGGAGACCTCGCTCTCTATGACTCCCTGAAAGGAGGGGGTAGCCAGGGGGGGTCGGTCTCTTCTCCCAAGGAACAGGCAATAGGATAAGAGGAAAAGGCCTCAAGTTGTGCCAGGGGATCTTTAGGGTGGATATTAGGAAAAATTTCTTCACTGAAAGGGCTATCAAGCATTGCAAAGGGCTGCCCAGGGCAGTGGTGGAGTCGCCATCCCTGGAGGTATTTAAAAGCCGGGCAGACGTGGTGCTGAGGGACATGGGGTAGTGGTGGTTTGGGCAGTGTTGGGTTGATGGTTGGACTCGATGATCTGAAAGGTGTCTTCCAACCAAAATGATTCTATGGTTCTATAAATACATCACTTTGCTGGTAAACATAATTTTGTTGTCTTGAGGGTGGGAGGACTCCATTTCAGGCGCTGCCAGCTGGGCTGGGTGGTCGGCGTGGACCTTCCCCAGGTCTATGGTTGGGTGGCAGGGTCATGGCCATGCCTGATTTTTTAACCACATGAGGGCAAAGATTTCCTTTTGCATCATGGTTGCAAAATGCCAATATGTGACGTGAAGAATAGTTTCTGTGACTGAGAAAGTCCACAATCGTGTGCAGGGAGGCGTGCCAGAGCATCACAGCTGGGTTTTGTACTTAAGCCTGCAGGACTCTCTTGGCTTACTCTGCTTTTCCCCACCTCTTCCATACTGTTTCTTCTTTGATGTGGATTAATATTCTTTCCAGAACAAAAGCCATTTCAGAACGCCCTCCCCAGCATCCCTCTCTCCTTCCAAAATACCGAGAAGTCCATGCGAATGGCATAGGAGGCTGGCAGCCTGGGCTGCACCTCCCTGGCACTGGGGAGAGCCAGGATCAGGCTCCTCTAAATTAAACAGCCAACGTTCACACTGCAGCCCCCTCACTGGCGGCAGAGGCTCAGAGCATGTTTCAGAGATGACCTGTTAAATGAACTGGAATTTAAAAATCGCATGAACACCTCTTTATATGATCAAGTACAATGGCCAAAGTGTTTCCAGCAAGTCGTTTCTCACATTTTCTGAGATGATTTGTGAAAAGACACCATTCATTGCCTTCGTTATGCCAATTCCAGATGAAAATCAAGGCTGAACATCAAGACCATGTACTCCACTGTATGAATGTGAAGTGACATTTTTAAGGGCCCTTTAAACTGTGTAAATTACTGCTAAATTGCCTAATGTGGTACCTGGGATTGAAATTAGAGGGCATTAAAAATATGTTCCTCGAAACTCATGTCCTATTTGTTTGATTTGTGCATGTTCTTTTAGACATGTGACAAAAAGAAAGAATTTTCAGGAAAAATAGCTCATAAAAGTGGTAGAGTTTATTCTCCTGAGCTCTCCTTCCTTACCAGAAATGCTTGTGATGAGGGCAAAACCACCAGATGACACAACCTTTACCTTTTGGGGAGCTGAAGGACATTCTTCTTCTTGCTTTAGAGGGAGGTGACGATCAGGATGAGGGGGAACGTGGAGAGAAGGACAGTGGAGCCTTGAAGGTACCCAGTTAGTTACGTTTGGTTTGGAACTGGCCTGTGGCACAGCTGAAGGACAGACCTTGCTTTGAGGCTGAAGCAGAAAAGGCGAAAGTTGAAGATGTTAAACCATCAGGATGCCATTCTCTGGGACGTCAATGGTGTAGGTTGTAGGAGCCTTTGGTGTAAGGATTGGCCTGGAATCACAAATGCAGGGGAAGGAGAAAGCTTCAGGGAGTCCAGTGCTATGATAGGTAAAAGATTTTAGATCTAAGTTTCTGAGTTCTGGTGACCTGCATTTTTTTATGAACTTCTTTTTTAAACTAATTTTAAGACCCCCACCATTTTAAAGCAGTAAGAACAATAAGAGAATGGAAAACCTCAAGTCATATAGCCAGCTGTGGCCCAGGATGACAGTGTATAAGGAATAAACAATTTGTGGAATCCTAAATGGAGAAGTCTTGGGGAGGGGCAAGAAAAATGCCAGAAAGTAAAAGTCCTTTAGGCAATTTAGATAATTGAACCACGATGGATATGTGATTTTTTTTTTCTTATGTATCCAGGCAACTATTTGCTTTAGATGTAATGACTGTTATAAATCACAGAATGAAGTTTCTAACCCCAGCACATGCCTGGAACAAAGCTGTTGATGCTATCCAGCTAGTAAAGCACATTTCTTGAAGCAACAACAGGTTACCCATCATTGTGTCATTCACCCTGGTGACGTGACTACAGCTTATGCGGGGCGTCACTTAGGACACCTTCTTCGAGCAGCTGTAGTCCTGCGTCTAGAAACAGAAAAAAGCTGAAGGAACCCTATGACATCTTACAAACAAATTCCGTCATCTAGCCTGTGAACTTCTGAACGGCACACCAAGACATGCAGTATGATGATCTGAGCTGGTTCCTCTCTCTCCCATCGCTTTGGTTTGGGCTACCAATCCTCTTGAGTGGGCTAGAGACCCAGGGCCAGTGCCTGGTCCACACTGGCTGAGTGAGAGATGGAGGCATGTGAGACCTGAAGATGAAGTTTCTGTGAAAAAAAATTTTCCACTGCTGAAATTACGTATTTTATGCCAGTATCTAGCCCTAACTTTTAGATCTGGATTGCTTTTTGGTGTACTGGACTGCTGTTTGGCTTTGTGGGAACTACAAACACAAAAGAATTAATCCTCAAATGGTGCTGAAATTTTGATAGGATTATCTGAATTTAATGATTTCAAAGTTTAGTATCTGACAATATACTCTGCCTGAATTTAAAAGACAATGGCATGCGTTATGGCTATTGGAAAAAAAATAAATGTTGTTTTTTTCTTTTATGTGTGAAAAATGAGCTACCGATTGAAAGAAGAGCTCATTCCACGCTGCTACATGTGTTTCATGCATATTCACAAAGAAGCAGTTTTGAAAAATATACCGCTGTGCTTTTGCTGCTGGAGGTAGAGGAGGATATTAAAAATCCCATTTTTTCCTACTGCTTCACTGCTGCTGCTGTGTAAACACCGAATGTTTGCTGTTCTGTCAGGACTAACTGATGTTTGTTCAAGGTGGGAGAGGTGTTTTTAGAAAACAGATGGTTTTGGACTGTTTTTTTTCCCCTGGGAACTGGTGAAATGGAAGCTGATTTAGAATTGTTCTCTGTAATTTTTATTATTGGCTCTAATGAAAAATACCCTGATGCTGAGAGTGTGCAACCTCCATCCTCTCCACCACGTGGCAGCTCCAGTTAAAACACCCGCATGCTGCACTCTGCTTGTGATGTACTGTCAAATGACAAATACTCCGAAAAAATCCTATGTTAAGACCTTAGATTCATCACCCAACTTCAGGGGTATTTTTAACCTTTTATTCTGGACTGTGTTGGGGATAATAATATCACCTTATTGTACAGAGTGGTTGTGTGAATAAATGTAGTATTAGCAAACGAAACACTCAGATAACGTCATGGCCAGTGCCATACAAAAAGATCCATGGGGAAATTACTAATTCCAAGCATGACTAGAACAACACGTGCCATAAGGAAAGCTCCGGAGCAGGTGCTGAGCTGTGGGGATGCAGCAGGACTCTGCATATCTGCTTATTCTCCTGCACTCGACTCTCCTTGATTTTCAGTCTCCAGGTGAGCTGATTATCGCAGACAGAAATAGCAACAGGATTTTCCAGGTTGCAGGCAATGAGTAAAGAGCATGTTTTGAATTTTAGTGCCCAGAAGCTTAGTGTTTGGCTCACCGTAGAGCTCAGAGGAAAAGCTTCGGAGCTCTGATGCTGATGTGCATCCAGCTGCCCATTGAAGACATTAGGTGCTGCTTGGAGTTATCAAGAGGTAAGTAGACATGTGAGATTAAGAACAAAAAGGCCCTTTGTTAGCACATTTTTACCAAAGTATTGTAAATATCTGGGGTTTAAGGAAAAAGAAACTGTTTTGCACCTAACTTCCAATGGCCTAGTGTGGGGAAAGCCTCTATTTGCTGTGGATTTTAATTATCAAGACACATGGATGGTAATGTCTGGGTTACCATTGATGTGAAGAACAAATTTCAATCCACCCTTTTAATTTCCAGTACAAATAATGAAGAAAGCAAAGAAATAAAATTCCAGGCTTCAGAAGAGAACACGACAAATGTCTCCTCCATTATACGTTAATTCTGTTCTACCATCTGAAATGGCACCTCCTCCTGCAGAGAGGATTTGAGAAATGCTAAGCATATCAGTACTGGGGGGGGGGGAAAAGAAAAAGAAATCATTAACGTAATGATAGTCATCACACCACAGCGAGGAAAAGTGCAGAGAACTGCATAACTGTTTTTCCAGCTTTCAGAAATGTCTTGTGGTTATAGATGAAAAAAAGGAGCTTCTTTGAGGCTGATGGGGTTTGGATTGTCCCTTGGGATTTATTTGATGTATGATCTGACTGGGAGTAGTCAGGTAGAGAGAAACTCTTTAGATTTTGAGCGCAGTGGACCATAGCCCAATAATTCAAGAGAAGTTTAACTGTAATGGGAACTGGGAAGTTGCGGGGTGTGGTGGGATGTATGGGGGTCCTGAAGGTGTTGCTTTGAAAACGTGGAGCTTACCTGTGCTGCCCATCAGGCTGTTGTCCCCTCTGATACTGGCAGAGGTCTGTGGTCTGCAGGACACCCTCCTCACCTTCCCCCTGCCACTTGGCTTGCTGGCACGCCGCCCTTCTCCCCGAGCGTGGTCACCATCCCTGGCCAGCATTTCATGGTCAACCTGTGGTGACACTGCCTGAGTCCTGCCTGTGGCTGTGCCCGTGCTGCTCGGTGAGCTCCTGCCAACGGCAAGAGGAGGCAGAAACTCTGCAGTCGTTGATGCGTTGTAGCTTGGCAGCTTCAATACCAATTATCAGGACTGTAATGCAATATCCCTTTTATTTTCCCTGCTTTTCCTGAAAGCTGTGGTTGGGCCATGAAGATTTGCTGCCATATTACAGGTTGAAAAACTGATTATATAGATACAACAAGCTGTATGGGTTGAGTTTATCACCTTACTTGGTCTGGTATTAGCATGGCCACGAAGGCTCAAGGGGCATCATGCTGTTAGACGAAGGTGTCACCCAGGTGGGGGGAGGTGCCCAGCACCCCCCATTGCACCAGGAGGCAGGAGGGGATGCAAACCCTGCAGGGGCCCATGGCCATCTCCCTTTCTGCAGGGGGAGGGCAGAGCCCATCTCTACAGCTCTCCCTGCTAGGGCAACAAGTCAATTTAGCTCGGTGTTGACCTTAGACTTATTCCTAAAATTTGCAAGAAAACATCCTGGATCAGGGTTAATATGCGACGATTTTTGTGTGTATGCAGAAGTGTCGCCACCTATAAACAACTTGTAAGCTGCATGTTTACGTGATTAGCTGATTTGTGGACAGTGTCTATCAGCAATGCATAAATGCTGTTATTAGCTCTGGCACAGTTAATAATAGATTGTCACATCTATTTAAACTACAAGTTCTTCAAGGCATGGATGTATTTATGTTACATATACATCCTCACAGTGCAGGAAACAAGTCTTGACTGAGATTTCAGGGACTGTTTAAGAGATATGGCTGAAGACCAGATTTAAGGAAGATATTTTCATGGGATTATAGAGCAAGAAATTAAAGGTTTTAGATTTGCTTGGATTTTTTTTTCAAGTGAGATTGCTAGAAAAATGGTACAAAAGAGTGCAGAATGCTCCCTTCATTACAAAGAAAAGTATAATGTATTTTAAAGTACAATAAGTAGAGTGTATTCAGGTTATTCTGACTTTCTGATACAATGCGTGTTATACTGGAGTGCCAATATTTTAGTATTATACATGATTGTATTAGAGCTATTGAGAAGTCTAGAGCATTTATATTTCTGTGATCAAATAAGAGTATATTTTTAGAAGATTTCTCTTGACTACCGTGTTTAGGCAGTGATGTCTGGGTTACCATTGGTGTGAAGAACCCACAAATCTCAGTCCGCCCGTTTCATTTCCAGTACAAATAATGCAGAAAGCTTTCTTTGGAACGGACTTTTAGTTCCTAGTCTTTTTAATTGCATTCCCTTGGCAGTAGGTAGGATGAATTCAGCAGTGACAGTGACAATGTAGCTGATACTCTGCAGAAGTGCGGGCTGTGCATCCCGGGGAAGCCACACTCCTAATGGCTGGAGCCTCTTGCCAGTTGACATACACCAAGAAACACCATCATGGGCAGGATGGCCTCTTCAGACCTTTTTCAGACCTACTTTTATATCTTCTTTTCCTAGCACAGCACTGAACTTTATTTTCTCTTTCACGACGCTATTCTTGATCCTTGGAGACCTTTTTTTGGCTTTGACATCAAAATAACATACAGCTGAGACACTGTCAGTGTACAGGCAGCAAGAGCCCTCAGCTTATGTGGGTATGACATCCTTCCCTCAGTCATACCCGCGTAAATAAGACTCAGTCTTTTCCTGTATAATTCAAATACCTCCATTTTCTGTTCTGCACCTGGAAAATGCCAGCCCTTCTCACAGGCTCCATCCCCTCTCCCAGCTCCCTCCATGTGAGTTACTGCGGTTTCAGGGTTAGGAGCTTTATTCCGGCCATGGGCAGGGTGTCAGCAAAACAGCCCTGGTTCGGGGAGGGAAAGAAAGGGTGCAAGTCTCGTAAGGGACAGAAATGGCTGGTGAGTGAAAAGCTGTCCTACAATAAATCCTAAAACCAGCTCGGATTTGGCCTGGAATTGATTAGCAGTAGGTAAGACAGATTTGGGGTGACACGGCTGAAAGTTGTATTTTGAAGATCGCTTTGGTTGACGTGTTTTCCCCCGTGTCCTTGCCATCTGGGTGCTGTAGGTGTTGACGACGCCCGTGTTAAGCAGCAGGTTACTGCCCTTGCGACCCTCCGTGCTCTCCTGCAGTGCATCCTTCGGAGTGCGGACCTCTGCAGAAAGGTGACCTCTGTTATTAGATCGTCATCTTTCCCTTTGGCTCAAGGACAATATATTAGCTGGATGTAATTGTGTTCCTCTGATTTAGACATGAAATGGCAATGCTGCTATCAGACTGCTAAAAGAGGTTTTTTTATTTAAATGAAAGAAATAAAACTTTTTTTCCCCGAGAATTTTTTGCCTGGAGAAAACAATAATTATAAATCTATTCTGATATTCAGCTGGGTTTATCTTACTTCTCTCCCATTTCAGTAGAGCAAGGGACTACAAAGCTCACAGAGACGTGCTTATTTGATCACAAATACAAAGATGGTGCATGACAGTAATTAAATTTTTACCCACAACTAATTTAATTTGTTAGCAAAATAGGGAGAAAGGCTTTATTGCAAATTGGAAGAGGCAGCTTCTTACACCTGACTTTACTCGTACTTGACTAACTGCTTCATTAGAACATAGGCAAGTCTGGTGACAGATCATTAATTTTCATGGATGTAATCTGGGAAGCCAAGTATTAGTAGAAGGCTGGTCTGCCAAAACCAGCATAAATATATTAACGCTTATTAAAACTAAGCTCTAAGTCTGTTTTCATGCTGCCTCTGTTGTGTTATGGATTAATTGCTTAAATGTATTAAGACGGCAAATACAAAGAGGAGCGATTACGTCGTGTTATATCAAAGAGTAGAAAAGGATGTGGCTTTCTACTTAAAGACCAGTCCCTCTGGAACAGGTACCGTTCCTTAGAATGTGGGACCACTGGTGAAGGTGGATGTTACAGTTAGGCAAAAGCAATTATACGTTGCATCATTTGGCCTCCATTATCAAGGTATGTTTATGCCCTTGCAATTGAAGTTCATTTCAATAAAATGCTTTTTTTATATTAATAAAAATATATAGCACTGGGTAGTGCAGCGGCAAGGGCTTTTTATCGTATGAAATCTGAAAATCCTGCTAAAGGTAAAATTTGCCGGTAAAATGCCCCTGCAGCCCCCTGCGTTACTGCCTTTTATGATGGATGCTGACTGACACTTCTGCTGGACATGTGAGAGCCTGCTGATATAGCAGAAACAGAAAGTTATTTAAGAACGTACAAAACATTTACCTTCCTCAGTTACCAGATCATTAGCGTCCTTAGTTCTTTCTTTTATTGCAAAACTATTATTGCAAGCTGTGGAAATCTCTGCTTGCACAGTTGCTCAGTGCCACCCTTTCCTGCAGCGAACGGCATCCTTCCTCTTTCTGCCTGTTGATAATAACATGTTTGTTTCAGTTTGTAAGTATTTTTTTCTTTGCCTTTATTTCTTGCGCCTACAAGAATCCACTTGAATTGCCAATAAAACTCACAGTCAGTAGCGCTGGAAATGTTATTTTCACAGAAGAAAACGTTCTGCCCAAACACGTTGTAAAATTAGGACAGATGCATTGTTTTTTGGAAATACACAGACATGAAAGTTGATGGGAGCACTTCAAGATTCATTCATTTCTTTCCAGACTCTGGCAAAAGTGGCATTAATAGAAAACATTTTCAGAGGAGAAGTTTTGCTACTTGTTTCAGTGGGAGCAGTAATAGAGCACGGTAACAGGAGGCACAGGAAGAAGAAAATAACATTATTTCATACTCTGTACACGCCAACTGATGAGACTGAGTGAGGCTGTTTAACGTGAGACACGGGAAATATGGAGTATTTTCCAGTATTTTTTGCATCTCTTTCAATAGCCTGTCAAATCATGCACTTTGTATATGCCTTGCCGCATGCTCACACACACAAATCCTAAAAAGCTTATCGTTTTTTGAAGTTCTTTGATTTAGACATAGATACAAAGAACGGTAGAAGAACGTGGAAATCACTGGGGATTCAGTGGGCGAGAGGTTGCACCATTTCAGAAGTCGAGCGAACCATAAACTCATGTAGAAGCTAATAGGTTTCGAGGGCTCTCGCCAATGTGAGTGATTTAAACACTTTACAAGATTGCGCTCAGAATTGTTATAAGATTATATATGATATAAGCAAATCTGCCTCCCCTTGAAGACTAAAAACGAAGACAGGCGGTAGTAAACGTAATTATGTTTACTGTTCTGTAGCCTCACAAAAGAATTTGTTGATTTCCAGAGTGGTTAAATTGATTTTATACCTTTCTGAGCACACAAAATAGCAATTAGTCAATGCTGTATATTGGATTTTTGACAGGTATAAAATTATAATGCCAATTATTTTACGGAAGTCGATGAGCAACAGCCATTTCAAACAGTAGAGGTTTCTGAACAATCTTTAAGACAGTGCTGACAGTAGAAATATGCCAGTTCACTAAATGTTTTAAAGGTAAGACTGCAGTTTCTAATAAAATGGAATAAAAATTTTTGTTATGTGTGTGTGCCATGTGCCTTGTGCAATTTTTATTATAATGGTGGCCACTTCGTTACTTTTACATTTGTGAAATATTAAACATTTAAGAGTAATGTAGTAGCAAGTGAGGTCTCTTTGGTCTTCACAGTACCTGGAGGCATAACAGAAGAGAGTACTGAGCTTCCTCCTTAAAAGAAATAAATTTGTATCACTTAAATTTGTATCACCTGACCACAGAAAAGCTTGATCCATTTGTAGCACTCATTGGGTCTTTCAGGTAGCTGAAACATAACATTTTACTCCAAGGCAAGTGAAATTTCACACCTCTGAATAGGTTCGTGACTGCATAAAGGTTTGGCCTAATTTTTATTTAATTTGAATTATTTCATCCATCTACTTGTCAAATGAGAAAATGACAAGTTCAACAAGCTCTGCAACTTGGCCCTGCCGCCGGCTTCACTTGGGTTGCCGGTGAAAGACAGGTTATTAGCTGTGCTCCATTATTCAAGAGAAGATAGCTTTTTTAAAACAGAAATGCATTATATAGGAAGCTTCTGAACTTATACACCTCTCAATATAACAGTTACATCAATTACAGTAATTTTGTAAATTACATATTTCAAAGATTGCCTTCAAAGTTTGCTGCTCTGAAAGCAGGATTTTAAAGGAACACTGTGTTCTTCATTGGTGATATTCTTGTTCTAATAAAAGCATACAAATAATAGAAACTTGTTATAAACATGATTCCCATATAATTTGGAAGCCTGGCTGAAGCGAATTGCTTTTATTACTCATGGGGAAGTGATATACAATTGGTCGTGATGAGTACTGTGGGAGACGATTTCAGAAAAAGCACCGGAGAAAGTTCCCGAGATCTTTCTGCTGTGAAGTTGTCCGAGTAAATGTCAATAAAAATTCCCTGCACTGATGTAACTCCAAGGTGGGAAGGAAAATCCTACCATAGTCGCGGGACATCTTTGTCGAACCTAGAAGGGAAAAAATGTAGGTGGTATTCCAGTGTTCTTTAAAGATTGTCTTGCTCAGGACCTTTATTTGTGTCACCTGAATTATTCGGCATTTGTGGCATCCAGCCTTCACCCACGTAATTATGCCCCCGGCATTACGGCTGGCACAGGTGGGTGTCTTCAGCAGAAGGTGGATCTGGCTCTTCCATGAAGCTTTAGGTTGGTGTCGTTTTCTCTGGGCTGGGAGGAGGATGGGCAATGCTCTTGCACTTTTTCCTCCCCAGCCAAATGCCAAAAGCACGTGCATACGGCTTGTCTGGCAAAATGGAACCAGTGGAGGGAGGAGGGACTTGAGAAGGCTCCATCGCTCCATCCGGTCGCCCTCAGCCACGGGGAGGGACGCTGGGTCTGGGTCGCGGCCCCTGAGCGGGGCCAGCCCAGCTGAGGAACAGCAGAGAGAGAGAAGAGAGTCAGCCATCCCTGCTCTTACCCCCTGAGGTACCGCACACCCCTGTGATTCATTTTTGACTTAATACCAAAGATTAAACTGGTACTACCCTAAACTATATATTTATATATTTTTTCTTTTTTAAAAAGGATTTTTTTCCCCCTCTTAATATCCGCATCCGTGTTAGAAATAAGCAATTATCTGATGCAGTACTAATGTTCCTAACTGAAATATTTTATAAAACTAATATTAGAAAATCACATAACATACAAATGCATAATTACTTATGCAGTCCTCAATAATCCATGTTTTTTCCATTCTTAATGTAAAATGCATTTGCTATTATGCTTTCTAATTTAATTCTAAGCATTTTAGGTGAGGACGTTGTTATCTCTTCCCTGACTCTGAACACACCTCTATCACTTTTTTATTATTAATTCTCATCTTTTACCAGGTGAAATATTTAATGACTACATGGCTTCCAACATCTCCTTTTCTAGCACTTAAGAAATAACTGTTTATCCTCTGCAAACCTTCCTTCTTTTCCACTCATTCACAGCAATGCTCGGTAGTGTTTCTCAGATTTCTGGTTTTGCAGCTCTGCTATGGAGAATCATCTTCTGGTAGAGGCTCCAGGTGATATATGGACGTGTCCCATGGCTATGGCTGAGTGACACATGACTGTGAGCAAGGTTCAGCGACAAAATACGCTGAGGGGGAGCAGTTGAGACGACGTTAGCATTCCCTGTGTTAGGCTTGGTGCAATGATGATTTTTCCTTATGCTTAGCTCTTTTTATTGTGATGCTACCTGAAATTGAAAAGCGTCATGTTGCCAACATGAGTCTACGAGCCTGTTCAAGCAAACCGCGATCCAGCTGTACATCAGCCTCCGGATAGGTATTTTAGTTACCGGTGCATATACCAGTTTTAATTTGAAAGCAAGTTTTCCCTTTCTAACATACCTTTAATTAAACAGCAATTCTATTTCTTAGCTTTGTGACACAGAGCTTAAAGGTTGGAGAATTATTTGTCAAATATCCGTGGAAAAAATACAGAATGTCACTTTTTTATGAATCATTTCTGTACTAAGGTTAAGCTCAGATTTACCAGCATAACTGTTAATAAGTAGAGAATTTCATTGCCTTTAAAAGTTCTAGATTTTGTTACTGAAGCTTTGACTAATCAGGATTGAACTACCCAACTAATGGCATCATTTCTTTTTTGCAAACAAATGAGGACATTAGAGGTGTGATTTATCGTTACTCCAGAGAGTTTTCCTAGTTGGTGTTTCTAACCACATCGCTTGATTTTTACAAACTTCATTAGGTTATAATCAATGCGTATGTGAGGCTGAGGGAGATGAGATGTATGATTTCTTATTCTTAACTGTCATAGTAAGCATTTATTAATGCAAAATTTTCCTGGGATGGCATTACAAGACAGAAATATTGAGAAACAGTAGGCATCCCACAGGGCAGGGCTTGCTAATCAAGATTGCATTAACGCTAATGACAGTGGCTGCACAGCTTATTTCCTGTGAGGTAAAAGGGATTTTAAGCAACAGCTTTTGTGATGGAGGTGGAGACTGGGAACATTTCGGCTGTTTCAGACTTGTGCATGGCCTCTGGTATATCCTCACAGGGGAAACACGGGGAAAAGGAGCACCGTTAGCAACAGCCAAAGGGCTATCGAGGCCAGAGACTGTGATCAGCTCTTCGGGGTTGCTCTGGCAAACACAGGGGTACGGCCCCGTGTGAGCACCCAAGTGTACAATTTTCCACTTGTTGTGATTGAATTGTGCCCTTTTGGGTGCTGTTTTTTCCCCGCCCTCCAGGCTGTTTTTCAATTTTGGCAAGGTCATTTCGAACTCTGCTCTTGTCTTCCCCTGTATTTGCTGTCACTCTGAGTTTGCTGTCGTGGGGAGGTTTAATCAGCATACTCCCTGGTCCATCACCCAAATCATTAGTGAAGCTTTTGAGTAGTACTGGACCCTGGCAAACCCCCATGGGCTTCCCTTGATACGTGTGCCTGGTTTGACAGCGAGCTGTCCGTAATTGCTCTTCGTGTTTCCCAGTGGGTTACACAAGCAGCTCAGTGTCCCCAAGACACGGGTTTCAACCACTGGCCTGTGACAGCATCACGTGTGACAAAGTAAAAATCCTTATCGTACCTAGGGCTGATCTATCCACTGATCCTATTACCTTGCTGCAGAAGGAAACCAATTGTGATTTGCTTGATGTGATTTGCTCTTGACAAAACTATGTCGGCTGTTAGGCATCTCCTTGGTTTTGCTCACAGGCTGATTGTTCCCAGCTGGTTTCAGGGGTGGAGGTGGAGCTGGCTAATATATAGCTTCCTACCTCCTGCTGCTGTCCTCCCTTCTGAATCAGGACCTTGTTTGCCCTTTCCCTGTGGCTAAGGACCTTGCCCGGTCTTCATGGGTTTCCAAAGGTAATTGCTAAGGGCTCTGAGATTGCATCAGCCAGCTACCCGAGTGCCAGACATGACTTCAAAAGAAGTCCTAAACGGCTCTTCTTTCTTGATATTATTATCTATGTACCAGGGTTTTAATAATTTGATTTTTTTTTTTTTTTAGGTAGGAATTTGGGCTGAAAATACAGATATCTCCCAAATTAAAGCTTTACTAATGAATATAAGGGAAAAAAACTGAAATCCTTCATCCAGCTACTGTCTTTTTGGTTAAGGGTAAAGTTTGTGTTTGTGTCAAGAAAAGTCAATGTCTCTTTATTCCTTTCACCTTTACACTGCTTAATTTAGCAATTGTTTTGAGTTGTTTGCTAAGTCTGTTGAGTTTTCTCAAAATCTGTCATTATTTCTTTTCTTTCTTGAGAGTTGGAAGTTTTGGGAAGGTAACTGTGTACTTTTGGACTGGAACGAGTGAATTGGGGCCAGTGGCTGAATGAGGAAAAAGGTTGTCATGACTTCTGGATGTTTTTAAGGTGTGCTAAATTTGAACAGAGTTGTATGTTCACAGCTGATGATTGATCCTGGAGATGAGGCTTCTCAACCTGGTCTGCAGGGAGGGACAGGATGTCCCTTTTCCAGCAGCTTTCCTGCTGAGCATCCTCCCGTGTTTGAGGGGTGTCTGCTGGAGGCTCGCTCTCATTGCACCGGGCTGCTGAGCCGGGCATTTTACATCAAACGTAAAACCAGGAAAAGACGCATCTAACATATCTGAAAAATAAATCAATACAAAGGAGACCATCATTTAGAAATAAATGACACTCTGACTTTTTCTGTCATTTGGCTGCTTCACTGAGAAGGCAATTCGTGATCCAATATAAGCTCTAACAGCTATTGTTTTTCACATCAACTTTTAGTTTTAATGAAGTGGAATAAATGACTCTGAATTAGTTATCATGCTGAAAAGAAGAAAGAGCATGAAAGTATTCAGTTGATTTGATGGGTCAGGCAAAATATTTCACAAATTAGCAGCACATTTAATTCTAATGAGATATGATGAGTCAAATTTCTCTGTGTAATGCTATCAGCTGGAACGGAATTATACCAGCACACACTTGGCAGAGTAAGTTGGCTAAAACTATGCAGTCTTAAGTTCTTTTAGAATCATAATAGGATATAAAACCCAGGTGCAGAAATAGATTTTTCTGCATTAAAAATGAATCTGATCAGTCTGGGAGATCTTAACACATCTGGTTTTGAAATAGCTTGGAGCTGCAGCTGAGCTCGGTGAGCGCAAACAGTCTTTGATTCCTTTTCATTTGCAGTGCTTGGGACAGTAATGAAGGAATTTGCGTTGTGGTATAAAGTGCTTTGTTAACTTGAGCAATTTTCAAGCGCAGCCATCAGGGACTTTCTGTGGCTCCTGTGTGAAATCTTATTAATTAATTGTTTTTCTACATTAATTGTGAAGAAGTTAGTTGCTTAACTTTGTTCTTGCTGTGTCTTTTCCCAGAACAAAACAAAATATTGATAGGTAACCACTGAACAGTTTTCTGTACCACTTAAAATATTTATTTTTTCAGTGTATATATCCAGAAGCCTGTGGCAATACCTATCCTTTGTTGTAGCAGCTATCGAAGGAAAGAATGAAATAGATACCCATTCCCTACCTACCCTGTGAAAATGCTTTGAAACTTGTTGGCCTGGGCCATGCAGCAGTTCTCCAAGGCCATGAGTGGTCTGGGTGCATGTTTTATCTGCCAGGACTGGTCTTGGAAAGGCACATGAGAAGCATCTCTGCTCCTCCGTGAGCAGGTTGTGGTCAGGCTCCTCCCTCTCAGCGATGCGCACTTCGCAGGCTGCTCTCTCCAGCTGCCACATTTACCCAGGTATTGACGTTCTCTTTAGTTATATACTTTATTTAGAAGGTATTCCCTTTTGGGAAGCACGCTTTACTGCTGAAGAAGCTTTTTTTCATTTAGGTGGCCAGAAATTTCTTAAATGTTGTAGCTATCTGCTCTAAGGAATATGGAGTATGTGGGTTTGTAAGCTGAGAGGTTATTGGGATTGATGTCAAGAGAAAAGTGCTCGGCCAAAGGCAGGTGGGTCGCTGCCTCCGGCACCACGTTCCCATGGAGGAGGTTCCCAACCGCCCTATTCCCTCTGGAGTGGGGTGAAGTCGAGGAAAATGAGATTTGATGTGGGATGGATGTGTTTTTGCTGGGTTTTGTCATAACTATCTGGTACTTACTGCATCAGTAGGAATTTCTTTCCTTTTATTTTCTGTGGCCCAGCAGCTAAATGTAAACAGCCTGTTCTTATTTTCTTAACAAAAGCAATTTGAGGCACTTCCCGGTAGTTAGATATCATGAATAATTAAAGAAATTTTTGTAATTTTTGGAAAGCAATAGAAGTATGAAATGGTTAGACAAAACACTTGGATCTAATTAAGAAACAATTCAATGAGGAAGAAAACCTTGACACTTATTTTTAGTATTTGATTCCTTACAATACGAATTTAAATGTAAATTGTGCTTTGGAGAAGAATGCTTCCATCAGAGGCTGAAAGCCTGTGTTGTATGCTTAGTATTTTAAAAATGGATTATCTCAGACCTGGGTTTATAGATATTGCCTGCAGGCAAAATCCCACCTTAGCACTTAGAGTTCAGGCAGTAATATAGTTGTACGTATATATATTTATTTTTTTCTCTACGTATTGGTGAAAGAATTGTGTGATTAAATAAAAATGTTACTATTTTTTCCTGTCGTAGATTGCAATCAGTATATTTAGTTTTGAGCTTGTAGTCAAAGATTTGTAGTCTGAGAATAAGTAGGCTAAGAAATAAGTTACAAGTTGTGTCGTTACTGGTAGAATTTAAGTGCTGGGATCTCAAATATTTAAAGGCCACAGGATTAATGTCTTAATTGGGAGTCTTGAACTGTGTTTCATGTCAGGTGATGGGTTGTGTTCATGACCATGTTTTGTCATGTCAGAGTGGATAGACTGGGTTGTGTTCAGCGTGGCCCTTCAAAAAAACTCAAAAGTGTCTGAGTTTTCTCAAGACATCTGCTGCTACAGTAATCTCTCTCTCAGGTGCTTTAGATACTGGTAACAGCCCTAATAACTGTAGATCAGAGTAATACCCAAGTGTTTTGAGACTGTTGGTATTACTGGTAGGAGATGCTTCGAGTAATACCAGAAGCATGTGGTGTTAGCTGGGGACGGAGAACTGTCAAACAAAAGGACATTGACAGTTATTTCCAGAATCTGGCAAGATTTTTTAAGTAGTTCAAGCTTTTGAATGAGTTTCAGCTGTTTGTGCAAGACTTGGATCTCTTCAAATGCAGATCTCTCACCAGCCTGGCTGTGTGTGGATGTTCTGGGTAGGTGTCTTCTAATGTGTTTGTGGTAGCTCCAAGCGCATATTAAAGATAATAAATGCACCTGTATATCTAATCTTTGAAAGGAGTGAAGATTTGAAGCGTTAGTAGTTTCTCATGTGACTGAGTGTGACCTATAGGCAATGTCATACCATGAGAATGGTGGTTCCCTCTGCCGGGGACCAGAGGAGTACCTGAGCCCTGCAGCTCAGAGCCAGGCCTTGGCAGGCTTGAGAATTTTATTTTATTTTTTAACACATTATATGGTAATCATATTCATCTCCGCTTTATTTAACTGAACACTTCATTGTATTTCAACAATTTTAAGTCTTTCTGCAGCCAGTAAATTCAGTTGAACTCAGTTCACCAGCTCGGTAAGATTTATACTGGATGGCTCTGGTGCTGAGTTATGATGCTTCATCCTCATACCTGTCCTGGGAAGATTTAGGGCTTTCCCCTCCCAGTGCCAAGTGGACACAGCTGTGTTGGCTGAAGAGGTCACAGGACAGTGGAGGTGAGGGTGGCCTGGCAGCTTTCTGCCGTGGGTGTCTGGTGATCACCAACTGATTGGGGTCTACCAGCAGTGAATGGTGTCAACGTGGGTGGAAAATAGCGTCAGCCTGAACCCAGATCCCTGGCTTTCCTTGGGTTAATTGTCTCCATGAAATCTAATTTTGACTAGGCGATAATACCTATGCCTTTAGGAATCACAAGGGCTGGAAAAACTTGGCCACACACAAAATCAGTTTAAAAGCACTTTGCCTTCTATGCTTCCAGGTTTATGTCCCCTGTTATACTGGGACCTGGAATATCCTGAGCATGGGGATGTCCTATGGATTCATAGAAAATTTTTTGAAAATGAGCTTCATGTTTTCTTCCCTTTTTTTTTTTTAGCAGTGCTTTAAGCCTAGTTTGTCGTTGCATGTTTCTCTTAATGACCCAGTGGATATTTAACAAAGACATACAGGAGCTAAATCGGTGGCTGGTTTACAATTGTTTTACAATTTACAATGCCTTAAACTGTCCTGCAAATGGGCATTTTGTCCCATCTTATTTTTAACATGTAGTTTTTATGCCTTGTATTGATGTATAAGATTTTTTCTTCAGAAACTTTCTATCTTGGTGTTTGGCAAGGTCTTTCTCAAGCCTTGTTGTTATACTCTGTTAATGTTTTTAAAGATGTGCTCTACATTCAGAAAATAAATTCAGAGATGGAGGGCACTCATGTGAAGCAGCCCTGCATCTTAGGTGTCAAAGGTAGATAAAATATATATCAGTTACTGACAAGCGTTAGATTTTGTCACTGTGTTAATGCTGGTTACACAGCACTCGGGTAGCAGAAACACTTGCTTCTTGATTTATGTTCCCTGACAAGGAAATGTCCTGGATGATTAATTACAGCCCTAAATGATAGTGCCCTTACTCATACCTCCCTGGCCTGAATGATTGAAATTAATAAATATATATGTATTGCTTTGGAATTTGACATTAGCTGTTAAAATATTTGTGTACTTGATATGCTATTAAGGGATTTAGTTGAGGCATATTCTTGTAAGCGGCAACTTGCTTCTTTTTAACAGTCGTCTGTAGTGAGGGTAAGAAGTGTAGAGGATTCTGGAACTGATTAGAAAGTTTTGCATAATAAGGTGAAAATATTTTCAGATAAATTGTTATGACATTCCTTTGGCAACTTGAGTGCTTAAACCATCACTTTCTGCAAGCGTTTTAAGGATTTTGCCTTTATATTTTGTCATTTATTTTGGAAAACGTTGGCTTTTGAAGTCTATATATTACCTTGAGAAACTGTATTTTCAACAAATCAGACCCAGGTGTCTACCTGGACAAAGTCACGTAAACCTATCTTGTCAAGAGGTGGTCACAGTTATTGGAGTGTTCAGAAATACCTCTCTGTTACTTGCATAAACACAATCGGACACCCATATTTACCTTTTATTTGGGTGACTTTTAATGGATTCATTTGTTTCAATTTGTATGTGAGTAGGCACTCACCGCATCAAGAAGGAACGTAATCGTACTCGGTAACAGGCTTGGGTAATTTGTAAGAGTACTCAATGACTGTTTATAGCTGAAAAAATGCCAAACCCCCTCAGTAGTTGTATTTGGCTCAATTTTTGTATGTCCTACAGGTTATTTTGAGTAGCTCTTGCCCACGTCAGGGGGAGACGCCAGCTTCTGAAAACTTACAATTTGCACATAAAGCTGCCTTTACTTTGTTGGGGTCTGCCACAGTCCTGTCAGATGATACATCTGCCGTTATCTTGATTGCTCCAGGGGTACGAAGGTTAAATTGGAGTTTTTATTCTGGTAATGAAAAATATTGAAAACCTCAACAATGGAGTGAAGAGCGGGGATCCCGTTGAAGCATCGGTGCTCTGGAATGGAGCAGTTTGCACCACTCAGGCACGTAGAGAAACATGTATGCTAAATCAATCCCTTAGTTATCTGATCTTACAGAGAGTGAAGTTTGGTTCTTTATCAACACAGGGGTTTAGAAACCTTTAGTTTAGATCCCTTAACACTGCCCTTGGGCTGGTTCACTTCAAATTCCTTTAACACATTTGCGTAGCAAAGCCCTACATTTAACATCCAACACAAGTGGCTATTTTTCACTGCAATTGAACAAAAAAACCTTACAAGTTCATAACTCCAAGTTTTCAAGCTGGTACTGTAAATTGAAACTTTCAAAGATGTTTGTTAAATGGAAATGCCATTTTCTGTTTTCAGACTGAAATTACTGGCTTTTCACGCTCTGCACTTCATTCACCCAGAACCTGTGGTTCTTGTTCAGGTCTTCATTAAATGCTTTCATTTAAAGGCAGTGCTTTCTTCTGTAGTTTGCATTTCAACTACAATATTTGTTGTGAACTCTATGGCTAGCTTTACTTTCGACTTTAACTTCTCTGTGCCTCAGTACCCTGTGTGTGAAATGGAGATAATACTGCTGCCTTACCTTGTCAGTTTAATTAATGTTGTGAAGCATTCAGATAGTGACAAACAGCAGAGAAAAGCCCAAAGGAAATGAAAAATTCTTTATTCAGAGCAATGTTTGGACAGTTGGCAGGAGATAAGGCCTCAGACACACTGAAAAATGGGGCAAACCCAAAATATTAAATACATGTTCATAAAGTAAAAAAGGATTCATCCTGTGTTCTCAGGGAGGCAGAAGCACATGGGAAAATGCTGATGATGTAATTAAAGACACGTAAATAAAGAAGATGCACGAGATGGTGGAGCTGAGATTGCAGAAGCAACATTATGTCATGTATTTCTATTAACTTTGGGTGCCTTAAGCTAGATGTTCCTTCTGGGTTTTCTGTACATGTATTAAAATTACTTTAAAACATAAACACTCTTATTGACCACTTCAACTTCAATTAGAAAAATATTTCCCTGTGCAAATCAATTTATTTTCTTATTACTTCTGAGTAACCTCTGATAGGAAAATACATTATGGATTGCAGGGATGGATATCCTATGAGGAAAAAAATATGTAGTTTCTTCTGGATTTAACCTTTAAAGAAAGAAGAAATATAGACAGGCATTAAAGTTGGGGTTTTTGGTTAGTTTTTTTTCTTGATTAATACAAGAATCTTCCCCTGACGTGCCTGAAAAACTACATGCTTCAGGATGAATTAGTTTTGCCATGCGTACAATTTGTGTCAGTGTCATCAGGGAAATGCTATTCAGTGCACTGGGGCTTCCAGAAGGATTTTGGCAGTCAGGAGATGATGGGATGAGCAGCTACCCCATATATTAATTCATTACTTTTATTGGCTGCTAGATAACAACTTCATTTAGATTTTATTGTAAGAAATATTAAATATTGGTTTGCTGAGGCTGAGAGGAAGCTGGAAGTGAAGCTCACTTAAGAAAATGTAACTAGTGTGTGTTTGAGTTCCTTTGTTTTAGAGGAAATAAATAAATAAAAAAAATCTTAAATATTTACTATTGCCCTGCCCCAGCGGTCTTTTGGGTCAGGTTTCAGCAATGTTCTCTGCACAGAAAGTCTGCAGCTATCTGTTTAGCCGTTTGGTTGTGTTAACCCAAATCTACTTCATGAGAGCAGGGAATTCATGAATGGGTGATTACCAAAGCAATAAACTGGAGTGAATTGGGTTAGAAAGCTCCCAACTGGTAGTCTAGATCATAATTTTATTGATACATAATCCAAAGCCACCCAAAATGTCAGCCTAGTGACATCTGCAACCTTTCAAGAGACTACAAAGTTCAGTTGTTTCTTATGGAAGACTTTTGAATGGTAACACATGGGGCTCAGAGACCAGAGCTGCTTGTCCTTTGGAGCGCCGCACTGGTGTTTGGTGGCTTTCCTTAGGCAGCTCTCAGAGGCTGAGACATGAAGGTACCTTCATTGCTTGCATGTGTTTGTTCTCAACAAAACAATTTCAAGTATCTTTTTCCCCACCCTCTCTTCTACTAGAAAAGTCTTAACACACATTTGGGTTTCCTTACTGAGACACGTTGATGTCCTTCATCATGTTACATCCTCCACTAAGGAAGATGCTGGCATTTTTCTTAGAATTCAAAGACCATACTCAGGCTTTGTTGACTTTCTGCTGGCTGGATGGCTCACCCCCTTTGAAAATTATCACAGCAGGATAATCTTCCCTTCACTGTGGACATCTTAAACGTGGGGTGAATTAAAATATTAGCCAGGTACTTTTTTCTGGTTTTATGTAAAATAGTAAGAGCTTCATCATAGACATGATGTAGGTCATTGCTGCCTTGTCAGCATTGTCCAACACAGTGTCACTTTGTCCAAAATCGTTCCTGTCACTTGTGATCTAGTGTCTTCTCTCAGGCTCCGCGGGAGCTGCATGCTAAGAGCGGCTTTGCCCGAGCATTTATGTAGTGCTGAGCTGGTCACGCTGCCGGGGCTCGGAGCTGCTGCTCCTGCTGTGTTGGAGTAGGTAAGGAAAAATAGGGGAGGAAAAAAAAAGAAAAAGGGGTGGTTTTTGGGAAATCAAAGGAAGATTAAGTAAATGTCATATGGGGTCCGTATGAGGGTAAAATTTAACTTTTAAAGTCATGTAACTGGTCCATGATATGTGAGATGTCATGCTCCAGGTTGAAGTGAAGTCAAACACGCAGTGACAGACTCAGGTCCTCCTCTTCCTCCCAAGGAGCAGGGCGAGTTCAGCCTCTACCTGTTAGTTAACACCGTAGGACTAACGATACACAAAACGCTTGAGGTCCTTCATCTGCCTGGTGACGGCCCCCGACATACATATACACAGAGCTCCTCCTCTCAGCGTTAAAATTAGTGAGATTAATTGCAATTCAATGTGTATCCTTCCCAAAATTTTTTTTTAATTTTCTTTGAATGACAAGCAATTACGGATTTTTTTCAGGGTCTGCATGAGGAGATAAAATGTCTCTGAAATTCTTTCAGGTATGTAGTCAAACTATGGTCATAATTGAAGGCTACAGTAATAAGTATAAAGCCTAATTGTGAGTAAAGAATGAAACAAAAGATTCTGTTAAAAATCTAGAGCTGTTGTTGAATTATGCGTGTTTAAATAGTACGTGGTACTTTCAAGAACTTTGAAAAGAAATAATATGGCATAATCTGTAAACTATGAGAAATGGAATGAATTCTTTTGGAGTGATTTACGTTTCTGTGTTACGATTATCACAAAAGACAAAATGCTTTTGTTTGTATACACATCAAGAAATTTGAACAGAGTATCTTACTGCAAATTTCTTGTGTTCTGAGCCAATTAAATCTTTTTCAGTTGCTTAAAAAAAAAAAAGAACTGTTTTTCACATGGAAAGGCATCTCTTTGTTATCGCCTGTTAAGAATTGTGACTTTTCTGAAATGTCCGTATGCTTTGTACATGCCCATGAATCTTCTCATCTTTCTCCAGAGCGATCCTTTCTGGGAGGCTTCCCGCTGCTCCTGCCTGGCATTATCTTTTATTCTGGGCGCAGCCTGGTTTGACATCATGTGTGGTTCAACATAAAGCAATCTGACATCCCCCACGATGTCTAGGATTTGGGGGTGGAGGGTCCCGTGGCAATAAAATAAGCCTTTTTTGACAGTAGCAAATGCCTGTGAACCCTCCGTCATTCTTGCCACTTCCTTCTCATTTGCATCAAGGGATGCGAAAAGTGATAAATGCCAAAAGCAAAACCCCATGTGAGAGCGATGTGGTGTTGCTGTCACAGGAGAAGGAAAACTCTGCTCGGAGAATAGATTTGAAACGTTAAGCAGAAAGTCCATATAAATCTATACCTGTTCAAAATGCGCCATTGTAAAGTCATTGCCACAGATGGCAGGGAGAATAATTTAAATACTGTATATATGCATATGAGTGTGCTCATTTACATAGTTTTCTAAAGTAATAAATTCTTACAGCACTTCTAGTTTCACTGGCTCTCTATATTTGCAAGTAGATCAAAATAAACTAATATACTAGCCTCTGGGTTGACTTAGAGGAGGAAATTACGGCTTTTATAGAAATGATGGGAAAACCATTTAGGAGGGGCTAAGTAGTTAATTGTGGTTCCATCCTATGTGGTGTGAAAAGTCTCTGGCAAATGCCGAATGCTTCTGATGTGTATTAAATGGATTTTCTTAATCTCTTTGGGTCTTGTGATCAGTAAGATCTGCTATTCAAATGTGGCTTGTGAACATGGTCTAAGCCTAAGCCAGTGGACACATCCTCCTTTAGTACAAATGACCCCTAGAAGAAAATCCTTAGGATGCAGTTACGCATCCTTCTGCACGTGACTGTAGTGGAGAGAACTGGTTTGCTGCATTCCTGCAGTGATTTCCCACAGCCTGCTGTTCCCTCGGTTGTCTAATGTTGGCATCACTGTTGGATCTTTGATTTCAATTGTGGTCTCTTAGTGCTACTGCAATACAGATGATGATAACACTACATGCGGATTTACCCCTTATTACTTCTTGGAAATTGATTACAGTGGCTCCACAGCCCCACACACCGTGAGGCTCCGATTTGTGCAGGGTCTGTCACTTGCAATTCTTGTGAAATTGGGAAATTTGAGAAATTAATTCCTGCGCAGGTTGTGGTAAGGCAATGGATAAATCTTCTTCTAATGTATACAGTCGCATTACTTGGTATGCTTTTGGTCTCTGCCACAGTGCAAAAAGCTGTGTTGGTAACATGCAGCAGACCTTACTGGCATGTGAACCCATGTTGTAAGTTTGAACTGGGAAGCTGGAGGACAAACACGGGTGTCAGCTGCTGCCCGTGTTCTATGCTTGGGAACTATTGCTAGAGTGACACAAGAATTCTGACTTTCATCTGATTTTAAAAGGGACAGGGGATGTATTTTCTGTAACTTCTGTTGCAAGATGAAGTGTGCTACAATGGTGCCTTGAGTTGCCGTGCATCTATGGAATTTCTTGCTTGACTTGCTATTGCTCTCACATACTTGACAGAGCTCAGCACCCTAATTCTGACTTTTACAGTTCACTGCTGTTTCATTTCCCTTCTCTCCTTGTGTTTAGACTGACCCTTTCCTTGTTTTACTGTGATTGGTCTTTCACAAGGAATTTAAAGAACAAATGATCTTGGCATTTCATATAGAAGGCTTTTAATTATAAATAAGTTACAGAATGGAAAATCCTGCAGAAGCAAAAAAAGTTAACTAGTTGTATCTTTTATAAGAGGTTTTACTTGAAAAGTAATTGAAAAGAAAAAGGGATGATTCTAGAGGTGTCATAAAGGAGCTTACTCTGACTTTTTAGTTCTCTGTTCCTGATGTGATACGTCAGTGAAACTGAACTCGCCATCTTTATGGATATACTACATTAGGTTGTTGTGTAAGTCTAAAGAACATAACTCATGTTGTTCTGGAACATTTTTATTCTCTAGTTCTTTTCCTATAAACCGGTATCATCTTTGGTTCCTTTCTGTGTGTGCATATGTCTTTTGATGGAGATGCGAAACTGGAGTCACGTTCTTCCAAGGATGGAACTGAACCAAAAACATAGCTGAAATAGGTGAATACTTGATATCCAGCAGGATGAGAAGTTACATTTGCATAAAAGTAATATCAAGAATAATTTTGCATTCTTTAGTCGTGAACTAATACGCAGGGAGTTGGGCATGTTGCTGGCAACTAAATGCAATTATGAATTCTGTTTGTCCACAATTACAAAATATGGTTCAATGCTGCTCGCGTTGCTACAAATCAGCAGTGCTGCAGGATACAGAAGGCTTTTCCCGACTGAGACAGCATTTGAGCCCTTTTAATTGTCCGTTTTAGAAACAAATTTTCTCGTTGTTATTCACCAATACTCACAGTTACCGTATGCAAATTCATGAATGGATAAGAATTCTCACGGCTCAGTATGATACCCGTTGTTAGATTAGCACCTGCTCTTTCTTCAGGGAAATCACACAAATTGTATCTCTTGTGATTTGATATGAAATACATTTTCCTGAAAAATTTGCACGTTAAGAGAAAAAGAAAAGATCCCTGCTATAACTACTGAACAGATGACTCATAAAATTTTCTAGAACCTCTGTTTTTTCATCAGGAAATTATTCTCTAAGGAAGTTATCAGCAAGTTAAACTACTCTAACTACTTGCATGGCAAAAGGAGACTAAACATCTCCTGTGAAGTGTGACTGAGTGGCGGGTGGTGGAGAGGTGGGTGTGCTGGGCATCGGTGTCCGCAGAAGTGTTTCTAGAGACCCTAAGGCAGTGCCAGAATGGGAACGGACCCTTCCAGGCAGAGGTGGGTTTCTATCCTCCCTGGCGGGGGAGGCGTAGGAGAGTGGGTGTGCATATGTAGAATTGATGCGGTATAGGAGGGGGGTCCATCCAGGAATTTCAGATGTGCCCCTTCACCAGGCCCTTGGTGCTGGTATTGCATCTTGCCCTGCTTGAGTGTTGCAAGCACTCTTATGGTAAAAAAGAAACAGACTGCTGCTGAGATGCTGAATTTCTTACCCTGGACCAAGCTGACACCTTAAAAAAAAAAAAAAAAAAAAAAAAAAAAAAAAAAAAAAAAAAAAAA